>JANHGB010005202.1:0-44050 GCA_026283785.1 Coracopsis vasa
AGTTACTGGACTGTTCTTATCTCAACCCATGGGAGTTACATTCTTTTGATTCTCCTCCCCATCCCTCCAGGAGCAGGAGGAGAAGAAGGCAGGGAGTGAGCGAGTGGCTGTGTGGTTCTGAGTTACTGACTGGGCTTAAACCACGACAGTGAGTAGCATCCCTTGCTGCTGGGGACACAGGGGTCTTTGGGCTGCTCGTCAGAGCTGGTATTATGGGGAGGGCAGAGAGCTCTGGGACCTGAGTGCTGCCTGGTGGTTTCTGCATGTGCAGTGTGTTTGGGTCTGTTCATGGCACCTGGACTGGGTGAACATAGCTCCTGCGTCCAGACCGCACAGCTATGACTAAAGCAAGAGCCTCAGTGCAAGTTCAGTACACTGCCATGAAATTCACATAATTCTTTAGGAGTTAGTCACTACAAATCCGTTTTAGGCATCATGTTCTCATTGGGTTACATCTCAAACCAAGATGTTCCTATGACAAAGCTGAAGCCCAGAATTACCACTGAGTGTTTTCATTATAAAGATGTTTGTCAGAAGTATCCAATTAACTGTGGCTACAAAGCCAAAATATCTGGATTACACTATACAAGGAAGTTCATATTTTACTGCACAATTACAACATTTCTGAAGACTAGATGCATCTAAAATATGATATCATACAAAGGGTGTGCAAAAAACTTTTTTCCTTTTCTCTGCTTTCACATGTAGGTAACACTGCAACCTAGCTTAGCTAAGCCCCTGGAATAGTGACAATCATGTGCTTTTATCAAATGGGAGGTTTAGCAATTCCATAAAAAGAAAGTTCATATAAACAGAACATACACATGCACAGAGATACACAGTAAATAATAATAATAATAGTTTAGATACTTATCTTTACAGTTATGAGAATTTAAGTAGTCTTTTTTTCATGCTCATTACATTCTTTACAAAGTTTCTTTCTTTGCCATTAATCTAAATCCCATTTCTGCAGAGCCCCTTTACTCCTATATCAGCCCTACCTGATTGTTCCTTAGTTAGAAAGCAGGAGGACAGTCTTAGTCATAATAAATACCCCATTGGATTTTTGTGCTACTTGCTCTCCTAGCCATACTGGCAGTATTATAGTCTAAACCTCTCATGGTCTTATGGCCAAGAATATGTTCTGGTAGGTTACTCGTGAAGAAAGGAATACTTCAATGTATAGGAGAATACAAGATATGGAAGAAAAAAACAACCAAACAAAAGTCACACACAAAACCCCCCAAACAATCCAATCCAAAACTACCCAACTTCTTTTGGTTTTGACCTTACCTCATCAATATGTCCAACAGCTCCAAAGATCTTTGCTGTTTGCCCAATCAAACATGGAAAACTCTCACCAATTTCTTTTAGCATTGGAAGAAAAGCGGCTAAAGCTGTTGGCTCATAGTTGGATATTTCTGTAAGTATGTTTAGAATAATGTCACTATGGTTAAGGTCTCTCAAGTGTCCAAACAGAAACGGTATACACTCTTTCAGCACCTATTAAAAAAAAACAGAGAGAAACAAGTCGTGAATGTATTTTGTAGCTGTGAACACATGTAACCAAAGAAGTACTGTACATCAGAGTGGTAAAAATAAACACTAGACTTTGATTTAGTAAAATAGCTTTCCACCCTTGCTGACCTTTGCACAGAGCTATTGCTGAGGTTAATCAAAGTTCAGCTCAACATATGGAATAAGGGTAACTCTAGCCTTGAAATATTGCAGTTATGCATATATAAGTAAGGAAATACCCTATTGTTAATAAAGACTAAAAAAAACCATGAAAAAAACCCAACAAACAAAACAAAACCTAACCTCCCCAAATATTTCTCTTGCTCTGGGCCAAACCCATACTTTATTGATTAAAACAACGTAAGACTTGGCCTTCCCCAATGATACAGAAAATTAAAGCACTAGCTGAAATTATTGGTTTCCACTGGAAACTAAATGTGACAAGGTTAATAGCTGGAACAGAGGTAAAAATTTGAGGAAAGGTCCTCATTGTATATAAAAATGCTGTAGGCCAGTTGTCCTTCCTTGTAACAACACAATTTTCAAGTCCTTAAAACTGTCTCACAAACAGGATGCGGTATGTACAACTATCTATTAAATAATTATTTTTCAGTTAAAGACATACAGGCACTCATGCTCCTCTGATTCAGTGAAAATATTGCATCTGTGTAAAAGATGTTTCAACACAGAAATGGGGCATAAACTGACCCATTCTTCCATCATTTTTTTGAGGATTATCAGTTTTAGCAAGTTGATACCTATCACTCAGGCAAAATACCTCAGGTGGGTGGCTGAATAAATTGCTAATAATAATAAATGATAAAAATAGTTAGACTACAAAACTACTTCAAATGTGTCAGCTTCAGTATGGAGCCCTGCGATTGCCAGAGATGCACCCCAGATCCCTCCAGCTGACAAGTCCCTCACTTCTGAAAGGAGCTATATTTCCTCTGGGACTGTGTATTATAATAAAGTTTCTTTGGCTATCTAGATACTAACTACTGTTGATTCTTCTTTTCCAAGGATGTTACGAATTTCATAAATTCACAAAGCAGGTAATTTTGTGCCTTGTTCTAATGCACTAGGTGCTGTCAATGACATGCAGTTTTGAAAGCACGGTATATTTTGCCTCAGATAATTATTCTCCAGCTCACTTCTTATCAGTTCCTAACTCATTTTAATTTTCCTTGATATATAATTTAATACAGTTCATATAGTCTAACAAAAACACAGTTATGGGAATTCATGCTCAGCTGAAAGAGAAAGAGTCAAAAAAGATGAAAATAGTTCTGGTTTAACACAAACTTTTTTGGTCCAGTGGAGTCACTGTTATGTTCTTTATGATTAGATGGAGAATGTAGAATGGAATTAAAGAATTCATGGAGAATTAACATAGAAAAGCACTATTATGCACATTATAGGACTCCTCAGTGTTCGGAGAGCAGCTAGCAGACAGACTTTGCCCAGTCATCTGAAACAAACTCCTCCAAAAGGAGGTGCAGTATTTAGCAATAAGATATTCCAAACACAGCTTTACCCCAAGTTCCTTTTTCCTAGCCACAATCTGGAGGAGCCTGAGGAGATGATGCTGTTCAGCTTGATCCAGCTGAGCCATCAACGCCACCAGCTCCCTTAGACGGAGGTTTATCGGCTGCGGTTGCTTCTCGTACAGAGCAGGCAGGACACGCAGCAGCATCGAGTTCCCTGAGAACAGAGCAAATGAGAGACTTGCTGTCAAGTCAATATCCTACACCTGAAGAGCTCCCTGGAAAACCAGCACACACCTGCAGACACCAGTTTTAAAAGAAACATCAGTACAAAACCAGGAACACACAAAACACACAGTAGAAAAACATACACTGGGCCAAGAAGCTCGATAAATAACCAAAAATGAATGAACCATTGCATGTATAACAACATGTGAAAAAAAAAAAAAAGAGAAAAGAAAATAAAATCCTATCAATTATAATTTCTATTCTCCAGTATGATATCATGAGAAGGCTGCTTAAGGAGCTTTCAGATTTGGATGATATTCTGTTGAGTTCTAGACTAAACTAAGTGCGATTTAAATTAACAAAAAAAAAAAAAAAAAAACAAGAAAAAGAAAAAAGAATGTAGAAAACACATAAAAACCATATTTCTCCTTTGTTGAGATTTGGACTTTCAAATTAAATAAGCAGCATGTGGAAAGAATAGTTAAGAGAACTAAATATGCATGACAGTAAATTTGAACGTAAATAGTTAAGGGTGCCATTTCCAGGAATACAAATGAGCCAGAAAGAGTCAACTGCAGACAGACAAAGATATGCAAAATCCTCTGTCACACATTTTCTTAAGATGTCTGTGCATAATTCAAATTGAAGCCCAGGCTCATACCAAAATATATAACTTCACATTGCTGTACATGCCTGCCTCAGTATATTTAAGTTTCACTTGAACAACATATGGAAAACATCTGCCTGTTGCAATGCAGTATGGCTCCTTTTTTGTAAACTTCTGAAAGTCCTTAAGGTCTCTTTGGATTTGGTTTCCAATAGGAACTAGCTCTCTGGCTTGCTGCTTTTTCTCCCATTTAAATCTTATAATTTTGGAAGATCCTGATGCTTTTTCTCCCATTTAAATTTTATAATTTTGGAAGATAAGCAGGTCACTTCATGGATGGTAGAAAAAAGGATATAGCGGCTCAGACTGGACCACATTGTGCTGTTACCAGATACAGAAAATGAATCCCAAGACTCTGCTAGGTCTTACAATATCACCCATCACCTCTGAGGCAAGTAACTAACACATAATTCATTGCAGGTTCAGAGAACTTTTAGTCAAAGAGCTTGTAATGATCCCTAAGGGGTCCTTAAGCTTCGGAGGAGTGCCTCCACACTATTCAGACAGACACACTTCTGCATCCTATCCTGAAGCATTTTTGCTGCTTGAAGAATCATTGGCTTCTCTTTGGAGGCAACTCTGAGCCTTCCATGCAGCTGCTGCAGCACTAAAGGCAAGGTTCAGATCCCACCAATAGTCCCATGGACATGGTGAATTTCTGTCTTATTCTGTTCTACAAATAGAGCACAAAAGCCAGTTGCAAAGGAAAGCGATTTGCTGATGAATTACCTAAACAGATTAGCAAACTGTTCAGTTATGGCCATTTTCTAGACACATTCTTTGTGTAAATCTCTTCCTGATGTTCAAGTCAATCTGTTTAAAAAAGTTACCACTTTCACGAGTGTCACTATCATACCTTGGGATTCCTGCAAAGCACCAATTCATTCAACATGAGAACTACAACAACAAGAGGATGTATTCACTTGAACTTTTCTAGACTCACACCTGAGTTTGAAATTGAAAGCTTTTGTAACTGAATACACTAAAAATTTTCTTCTCCATCTAACTTAGTGTGTACAGAAATAAGTCCTT
Organism: Coracopsis vasa; assembly: GCA_026283785.1. Taxonomy (NCBI): domain Eukaryota; kingdom Metazoa; phylum Chordata; class Aves; order Psittaciformes; family Psittacidae; genus Coracopsis; species Coracopsis vasa. The sequence goes on from JANHGB010005202.1 coordinate 4,933, forward strand.
CCTTTGCACTTGCACATGTTTAGTTTCCACTGGAATTTTTCTGCCTATCTGGAACACAGCCCTCAATCTCCAGTTGAATTTTAGCAATAGTAACAATTGCAAAAGATGAAATTCCCATGTTCCTGGAGAGGCAAAATTCATCTGAGCTGAAAAAAGCGTAGAGAAAATGAATTCAGCCGAGAGTAACAAAACCTAGCAGCTTTAAACAAGGAAAGACTCTCTAACAAGCCACTAACCTGAGACATGCTGTTGCCTAAACTGGGATGTCACAGATCGGAAGGTATCTGGAAAGTAAGACTAATTATTCAATCTGAGAAAACAAGCATTTGAAGTGTTGGATGTATTAGGGGACTGATGCAATTTTACATGACACAACATGACAGATAGCATCCATGAAACTTCTTTGAACAAAAATACTCTGCACAAATGCAAATTGGGGCTGTTTCCTACAGCAAACATTCCTGGCTTTATATTCACTAACCAAGAGAAATGAACAGCAAAGGCAATTTAGAAGCAACTCCATCACTTTGGAGTGACATTTAAGTGACCTCACTGGCATGGAATTGCCTTTAATTGCATAACCTGAATTGAATATTGAATTTGAATATACACACTTGTAAACAATCCAAGCAGATACCACAGTTTGTATCTGTTCTTCATATGACTTAAGAAAGGTCATGAAGCGCAACCCAATTCACTATTTTCTTGTATTTTCATGTTTCGAGTTGGCTCCCAGTACCTCTTGCCATCTGTTTGTCACACCTTTTCAGTTTCTAAGGGGTTTACGCACATGCAGCTCACCAGCCTTTTGATCTCGGAGCTTGTGCAGTCAGAAACAATATTAAGCCCGTTTCCAAGTAGTTCACTTTTTTCCAATCTTGCTTCATCTGTCTAAACTAAGAGCCTGAAAAGTATGTTTGTTGTCTGAGAATGGAAAAACGTTATAGTCAACTCCTTAATTACCTTCTTTCCCTTTTCCTTCTTCACCCCCAGTACTTTCCAGATTAGATTTTCTCAGACTTTCCAAGCAGACCACACACTGGGAATTATGCAATTCAGGCAGAAACTAATGTACAGTTAGGGACATTCAATGGCTTTGCACAGTTGGCTGCAAGTCAGGCAGGGAGGAAGCATGTACGGCAGGAGCAACCACAACTGCGTGCTGCAATGGTGTCAGTGCCCCCGGTTGCCCCAGGACCATGCCCTAGCTGTGCTTTGGCCACACTCCCTCTGCACATATGAATTGCAAATGTTGCCTTCAGCTCTGCCTCTGCTTTGCCCAGCCCAGCAGCACAGAGTGCTTGTAAAAAATACTCTGCAAACAGATAGCATGGGCAGGAGAAGCTATACAGTGATGGTTTGACATTTACTCCAAATTGAGTATTCAAAGATAAAAGCCCAAGCACCAAGACTACCTTTTTCCCCAGAAGGACTCAAGTTGGGCACATTCATCCCCAAAAACATTCACCCCTACTTTACCAAACACTTGAGGTTTCTAACATATTGTGTTGACATTCTTATTTATTATTTGTGTTAGCAGGAGACCAGCTGGAGGCACCACAATGGCAGAAATCCCATACACACATAGGGTGAAACTGCAATGGTGGGGCATGCAGGAATAGCACGGTACTGTGGCCTACGGTCCAATGTGTGGGTAGCTCAGGTTTGCAGAAGCAAGGCTGTATGCTGGGAGGCATCTGGTGCAGTGGTACCAGGCTCTCAGCAGCCTTCTGCAGCCGCCAGAGCAGTGGGCTGCCACAGGCTGTATAGAGCAAGCCTGGAGGAGCTGGGGAGCAGGCAGCTCTGGCCCTACCTGCCTCCTCAGCAAAAGGTGACACCTGCAAAGCGCCTCTTGGCCCCACTGCAGGACGGGCAATGATTGAGGCCACACACACACCATCTCTGCTGCCTCATGCAGCCATACCTCCCACTTGTGGCCCAGACAGACTCAATGGAAAAGCAACACAGACTGCAAGTTAGATGGAATTATGTGGTATTATTTACTTTTTTTGCTATTCTCTATTTCATAGCCCATATATAATTTGTACGATGTTACACCTAATCTTACCTAAGCAATGCATCTCTGAAATAATTACTGGCCTACGGAACTAAAAAGTTTTCCAGAATTTACATCAGATTAACACCAATAACAATAACGCTTAGCACTAGATTAACGTCTAATTCAGGAGTGCCTTGGTTTCAGGGGTTTTTGTCAGAGTTAAGAGAAACAACTCTAGTCATGCAGCTGCTAATCTACACATTCCCAAACCAAAATACTAGTAGTGATGTATCACCCACATAGGTAGGATGTTGTTATTGGTAGTTAGGACTAGAAAAGCAAAGCACTAACAAGCTGTCATTATGAGTTCTCCTTCACTTCTTAAATTGTTAGTATGTAATAGAAGTTTCTATACATAACTATCAAAAAAAAAAAAAAGCCACAATATTTAGTTAAACCATACATGTGTATCCAAAACAACTCCAGGTACATTTATTTTTCTACAGATTTCCTCCAGAGCACTGGCGCATACCAACTACAAAATGAGTTTGTGGAGAACACTTTCCTTTTCGCAAATAACACAAAAGAACATAACCGATGCAGCCAGTGCTTGTAGGCAGCAAACTCCGAGTGATTTCACCCCCCACGCTCACCCTCGCATTGCTGCACGTTACAGCAATCTGTTCTCGGAGGGGAAGTGGTAGTTAACAACAGCAGCTTTCCCCGTTTCTTCCCCTCTGCGAGTCAGTACATCTCCCCCCAGTGCAAACCTGAAAGGCTGGAATTGAGCAAGCTGCACGCCCCCTTCTCCTCTCAGCCAAAACCAACAGTCAGAAGTGCTCTTATTACAACACTGGCACTAGCACTGCTCATTCATTCAAGCCGAGGCGCTTGGAGCGTTTGCTAGGGGCTCACTGCATCTCATTCGCAGTCTTGTCTTTGCTGAAGTCTGACTTGGACTCAAACTCCAGACAACACAGCTATTTTCAGGAAGCAGCTAGAGAATGCTGCCCCAAGAAATACTTTCTCTGCTTACCCTGTTCTGTGTTTTCAGGGCTTCTGTTTCTGTTCTGGATGAAGATGATGATTATGATCTCATGTATGTGAACCTGGATAATGAAATTGAAGGTCCAGTTCTTGGTACTGAGGAAAGTAAGTAGCTTTAAACTAAATTTGTGTTAAGTGCAGAATTGCATTATTTGTTGTCTAGCTCTTGTAGCAGTTATTGTTACAAACATTATTTTTCTCCCCAAAGGAAGAAGCATCTGCTTGTACCAGTAGATTGGTATGGACAGCAAATGCTAAAGCACTTGGATGGTGTATCTTGGAATTTTCTTTATACTCTTTATTTTTCAGGTTGCCTGCAAAAGACTGCTTAGATGATACTTAGTTTTAGAATTGCTATAATATATGCTCCTTTACTTTTCTGTTTTGATGTAGAAGGAAATACATTGACAGTCTGGAGCACATAAGCCTTGCATGGAGCCAGATTTTGTCAAATACTCCTGTTTAAAAATGTAAGTACAAAGGAATAGCAACATCTGTATCTCCCATTCCAGCTGTTTCATGTGACTGCCAGAGAGAGCACACCAAGTGGGACAAGCTCTTCATCATGCTTGAGAACTCACAGATGAAAGAGAACATGATGCTGCAGGCGATGGATGAGATCCGGAAGGTGGACCTGCAGACCCTGAAAACAGAGCTGAGCCAGCTCACCACCAACCTCGCGGGCACCTTGGCCGCCACGGTTGAGAAAGTCACCTCCCACATTGTGTCACAGGTAGAACAGGCACTTGCGAGTAGCAGCGATCCGGCTGGAGAAGCCAAGAGGCTTCATGAGTCTGAGCAAGGAAAGCTTCTCGAGCACATTCTGCTGCTCAGCCACAATGTGTCCAGCAGGCTCGGCCGGCTGGAGAGCTCTTGGCTGAGGAGGTGTGAGACGGAGGCTCAAGAAACAGCTTTTCATCAGGATAAATTCAGTCCTACCAGAGGAGACGATCCCATTTTGAACTCCCTGTGGAAAGAGCTGCAGCAAACCAGAACTGAAATGAAAGCATCACAGAAATGGGCAGCTCAGCACTTACTGCCAGCAGGTAAGTCCACATGTGCTATGCTTTACCAGAGAGCTCTCTTTCGTGGCCCTGTTGGAACGTATATCCTATAGACACCCTTCTTACACATCTTCCCCTGTATATGACTCCAAAGCAATTTTACGAACAGCGCAGCAGCTTTGGGCAGTCTGCACACATATGGAGAAAACCTATTATCTGTTCTTTAAAAAGAGGTACTGAGATTTTCAAATGCGGGATCAAAGAAGGGTTTAATCAAGGAAGACTCCCACTTCTCGCAGGCTGCCCCAGATCAAAATGGTTGCCAGAGAGCAAGAAATGTATTTCAAACAGACAGATTACATTCTTTCACCTTTTATCTTCCCAGCTGGTAACTCCTTTGCATATGCAGTAGTAACTGAGCTCTCCTGTTCTCTTCATGCATGTACCCACTCCTTCCTCTTCCTAAACTAAACGTTATCTCCTCACCAACTCCAAATGCCCAAGAGCAGAGTGAGATCTGAGGACATGCTGCTGATGTCAACCAGCTAAGCACGCTTCTCGCAGCAGGAAGGGCACATTCGCTGCATGCAACTGTCAGGACAGAACATTTCCTCAAGCATGGAAAAAACTGTAACACTGTGGTATTGTTGGGGTTTTGTTTCCCCTTCCAAAATGTTTGCATTAGTCAGCAGGCAAGGCGGCCATACAAAGATGAGCTCATATCTGAAATTTCATGTCGATTTTTCTGTGCAGTGTAACACTACAACCAAAAAGCAGCTACAGAAACTTTGGTATGGCAGAGCAGCTCCCATTTATTCAAAATGTGGGTGCAAAATTGCTACATGCCCGATATAATCATATTGATGATAACTCTACCTGTCAGACAGCTCCCACTCTGATAAATTTTAACATGCCCTTAATGACTGTATTTTCCACAAATGTAAGTTACTGCAGCTTAAAAACCCCACAGAAATTCACACTCGCAGAATCCCACATTGCGTGTGCAAATAGGAAGTTGGTGAGAAGTTACACTAACCTCACCACCAACCCTTAGGAGCACCACCAGCATGAGCTCCTACATGGGTGAGCAAGGAGGGCTGCTTCTTGTAACTGCTAAAGCAAAGGCAACAATTTACACAAGCCACTTACAATATATACTCAACATAACATTAGTTTACACCAAAGTATTTAACAATCTAATAAGAATCTATACGTTCATGTAGGGCATGAAATCAGCTTTATAAGTAAATTACTTTTACTCCTTTATTTGTCATAACGCTTTAGTAATGTTTGCATTACAGCAATACTAGGGGGTAGATCTTACAGCATATTCCTTTCCTTCCCAAACACATCTTGCCTTCCAGAAAGCATGATCTCATTCTTTATCTCTCTCCTGTAACACAGCCAGCCTCGCAAACAGTTACTCAGTGCTAGGTGAGAGTAACAAATTTGATCAGCATTAACAGTCTCAGTCTCATCAGTGGAAATCCAGATAATTTCCTTTGGTTCCCACATGGTTTTATATAAAATGTTCATAGTTTTTAATTTAATGGACATATTTTAAGTACTTTCAGAGTGTCCATCTTGAATTTTTTTTTTTCAAGGGAATTTTTAGCAACTGACTTTAATTTCTCACATCTTGAATTACTGCCAGCCATACTCTTGAGAGATTTTCTAATCCCAATTTTTTGTTCTTCAGTGAGGCTGGTTTTAATTTTACTGAGGCTTTGATAATAAAGCCTGAAAGCTTGCTAATTAAAAGCTTTTTCACAATAGTGTTCTTAAGTAGTATTTTAAGGAGTATCCAACAGTTGCTCACTGACCATGCCCCTTCTCAGAAAAGCCAATGAAGAAACACAAAATCTGCTCAAAATTTAAAGGAAGCAGTCTGCAAAATAACACAGCAGCACAATCCTGGAGGACACAAAGAGTCCTTCATTCACTGAAGCAGAAATTTCCACACACATTTTAGACATTTTAGATCTTCTAGCTTGTTTAAACAAGAAACAGACCAGCCTAACTGTAGGTGACTTCTTTCTGCCCCCACCCCATCACCTAGACTATGAAGCATATATAGACTATACAGCTAGGGATTAGTACACAGAATACCAAAAATTGCTTGAGTTTAGTGACCATCAATTACTTTTCCAAGTTTAATTCGTTTCTCTTAGTGCTTTTAACTAATTTCTATTATCACCATGTTAATTATAGTTGGAGATGAGAGCTGAACTGTTTTAAGAATATCAGTCATTTTCTACATTTCCTGTGCTTAACCGGTGCATACAAAAGTCACCAACCAATAGCCCTAAAGGCAGAGTCAGGAATGGGAGTAATTATAATAAGCACACATCTCAGCATGCTCCTGCTGATGTTCCCTGTGCTTGCTCTTCAGTAGCCCGTGTCCTCTCCCCCTCTGCTGGCCAGTTATCCATGGGACATCCACAGGACGCAGCTGTGGATGCTGCTTCAGCCACAGCTACCCAGTGTTCCATTTCTCAAATCTGCTCCGTTTCTCCAGCTGCATCAGCAGTTTCACGCTGCTGTCCAGGAATGGCACAGTTTCTAAACCTGCTGTTTGATAGACCACTGAACCCGTCCCCACACCATAATGCTGTTTTTATCACTGTGTACTGAAAAATAACATGGAGGCTAAACCAAGACCTAAATGAAACAGAGAGACCTATCCAACGTAGTTACCCAGTGTAAAGTGCTAATTTCTCTAGGTGATCCAGCAAAAAAGCATCTCTCCTAAGAGGTATGTCTCACACAGACCCTCAGGGTATCCCAACTTCCCCAGGCAAGCACCAGGGCAGACAGGCAGCATTAAATATAAGTAACACTTTGCACAGCCTACATAGAAGATGCTACTGTTGAAATGAAGGAAGAGTTAAGCCTTGTTCCTGCAGCCTGATTAGCCCCTAGACCTGTTGCTATAGTGTTAGATCTGACAGCTTCTTCAAAGCATCCTTTAGGATCCCTACATGCTGCTGGATAAGCTGAGCTCTCAGCTCCCTTTGAAAAGCCCAGAAGTGAGCATATGTCAAGGGTCCTAATTGTATGTGTGCAAATAGACCAGTTTTTATTTACCTAACAATCTGTCTAACTTTTCCAGGGTGTGAAACAGCAATTCTATTCCCCATGCGTTCAAAAAAAATATTTGGAAGTGTTCACCCAACTGCTGGAATGACCCTTCGCTCCTTTACTGCTTGCATCTGGATTAAGGTGACTGAGGCTTTGAACAAAACTATTGTCTTCTCGTACGGAACCAAGTTAAATCCATATGAAATCCAACTTTATCTCAGCCAGGAGTCTGCAGTGCTTGTTGTTGGTGGTGACCAGCACAAGTTAGTTGCCAAAAACGTAGTTGTTCCTGGGAAATGGATCCATCTCTGTGGCACCTGGAGCTCGGAGAATGGATCTGCATCCCTGTGGCTGAATGGAGAGCTTACAGCCACCGCCTTGGACATTGCCGATGCTCATACTGTTCCAAATGGAGGAATTTTGCAGATCGGTCAAGAAAAGAATGGCTGCTGTGTTGGAGGTGGATTTGATGAAGCTTTAGCTTTCTCTGGAAAATTAACTGGCTTTAACATGTGGGACAGAGTGCTCAGTGCAAAAGAGATAGCAGCACAGAGAGGAGAAGATGCATGCAGTATGAGGGGCAACATTATCGGGTGGGGAGTCACAGAAGTTTTGCTGTATGGAGGAGCCCAGTACATTTCTTAAATTCTGGCAAGGCAGTTTCTGAAGCAGAGAACGTATTTCATGAAGAGCTGAACACCAATCCATGCAAGTAAACATGTAGGAGCCCACACTGCTCCAGTTCCCAAGGAAGATTAGCATTGCAAGTTTACAAAAGGAGGTATTGTAGAGACAGGACTTTATCTCTGCCTGCTGTTTTGGCAAAACACTGAAAAAACAATACATCAAGGCACAGCATTGGAAAAAGCTGTTCCTGAGGTCAAATGACTGCTGTCTCTCTAGCACGGTGTTTTCTGATGTATAAAAGCAAGTGCCACTGTGGACATTTCAGAGCTGAATGGTGCCCCTGGCATACCTGCTGAGGCAAACCTATCTAGCTGACCGGTCTCTACAGAAGGATGCACTCCTTCCAAGCTCCTGCAGTCACTGGGGTTTATAGTACTAATGTGAATTGTACAGAGGAACCGCATAAACCAAGAAATGTGTTTTATTAATCGTTGTTAGCAATTTGTAGACTGTAAAAAAGCTAGCTCGTTGTTTAAAACAATATTTATGCCACAGGTTGACCTAACATATAAGAGTGATATTCCCCATCTTAATCTGATGTCACATTTGGAGAAAATGCAGCTGTATTATATTGTAAATTGACTTTTTTATAATTTTATTGAAATTATTTTTGTAAAGTTGTTCTGTAAATAAAGGTACTTTACTATACTAAAACTTTCCATGGTTCTTATGAACTGAAACTCTGAAACTAAGTAATTACAAATTGGGAATTTTTTCATATTTTGTACCATGCAGTTTTAGCTCCCAATAGAAACATAAACATCTCATACAAAGGGAAAGACCTTCAGAGGACTTAAATCCAAGCATTAGCCAGAGACAGCTTTGAAGACCCTTCACAGTAACAATCCCTCTTGTGAACGCTGTCATGTGCAAGGATCTGCCGCTCTAGTTCTCCCATGTGGACATTGTTACTTGTACAGAAGAGATGCTTTGACATACTGATGTGTGTGCTTTGGAGGCTGAAGGAAGGACTGGGTTTGCCCATAATAAAAAAAAGGGCAGTCAATACCCTTCGCATAATGCTGGCCATCTGAGAAGGACATACTCTGTTTTAAGATACATTTAGATATCCAAAGTAACCAACTTGTTTGGTGCTAACAGGAAGTTTGTACAAGGCTGACAGATAAATATTTTGTGGCAGCAGCTTTCTTCTCTCACATTCACAAGCTTATCCAAAATACAATAAAAACGTAGGGCTGGATACAGTGCCTAAGAAGCAGATGCAGAGAGCCAAGATTTTGGTGGTGATTTGTGTGTAGAGAAGAGAACAGAACAGAAGTAGAAATGATGAAAAGTTGTTCACTGGATATGTTATCATTTATGACAAGAACGATTATTCACTACCTGTTGAAGCCTCTGAACAAGTTACTGCTGAGAATGTCTTATTCAAAGCAATTCTCGTTCCCACTGGAAGCAGCCCACCCTTCTGCTGTATTCACATGTTTCTCTGTCTTTCTCATTCTCTACAGATGTCCTAAGAATGTACTTTGAAAAGTTTCTTGACATGTTGCTGCTATGCTTATTCCCAAATATGACGCAGCTACCAGATCCTTCCTCTACAACACAAAAGTAGTAAGAAAAAGCTATGATAAGGTAATTTCCACTTTACTATGCCATTCAAGGGGGCTGTGCTTCATACCTAAAGTTGTATGACCTGCTCCAAAGATTTGGCAACACTGTTTATTTAAGATAAGAATAACCGCTCCAATTGATGGAATTTCTCCTATTAACTCATAATAGAAAATGTATCTAAATTATACATGCTTGGTATGGCAAAAAATCTCTTACTAAGTTGTAGCTGTAGACATCCTTAGCTACAGAACAACGAAAGATTACCTCCATTCATCTGATTTCAGCCAGAAAACAGTTCTCCAGAATTACAAAAGACACTTGATGTACCGACATTGTGCAAGTGCAAAACCACTCTCAAATCCTTTTTCCATACAGTGCCCTCCAGTAAATGAAAACAAATGTCCATGAAACGAAGCAGAAAAAGCAAAATCCTCAAAAAGATTACCGGAAGTCCTTCCTGGTTACTTTTCTTACTGTACCTCATACCTGAAATGCTCTGTCTTGGAAGTAGCATTTTCCTATCTCTGTTCTGCTTTGGCAAATGACCAAATGCAAAGCCAGTTCTCTCATTCTCACTGACTCAGCTGGAAAAGTCTCTTCATCCCAACTGTTTTGCTATTCCTTTATCACCTCTGTGGACTAGCAAAGCTTTCACATAGCCTACCCCCTCCTGCCCCGTACTACAAGTCATCTCCATCAGCAGGCTTCTCTCTTTCTTTCCCAGACTAACTGTATTTTCATTTGTCAACAGTTACTTTGCCTGTTTGGGAAACCCTGGGCAAATAGTATTTTGAGGCAGTTTGGGCTCCAAACATGAAAAAGCCACTGCAACCCTGCTCTTTCAGTGCAAACACAGAAATGAAGGAGCAAACACAAGATGTACATGCCTGGGATATGCTGCTGAGCCCAGTTTCGCTCTCTAACAAGCCTCTCTGAATGCAACATCCGCATTCCTTGCCTAAGCTCCTCTGGAAGGTTGAGCAGCAGTGGAAGTCTCAGATTACAGCAGCGACTGCAGGGTAGGTTTGCTGCTATCCCCTGGAATTGGGAATAAATCTGCCTGATCCATTATGCTGATGGAAGGTGTCAGCACAGGGCCTGTCAGCATCGATAGCATGGTACAAACACTTGCATGTTTAGAAGCTGAGTTCACACTAACCACAACAGAGTAGGTAAACACACTTTCTAAAGAGCTCCTTTTTAGCTAATAAGATAAGAAACTAATTATGCAGCCAGACAGTTGCCCCAAGTAATCAAAAAAATCCAGTTAGCTCTCAAACACTCCCAGGCAATGGGCCAAAGCCTACTATCAGTCTCACTGGTGCCATTAGGCTGAGCCATGTGTGTGCAGCACCAGAACAGGACTCTTTGTCTCCACGCTGCTTTCTAAATTCAGCTTTAGCAGCTTTATCCTCTTGCTTTCCTTCTCCCTTCAGCAAACACTCAGCCTTTAAGCGCAGCTCTTAGCCTGCTGCAGATCAAACTTTTCATGCCTGAAGTACAAACTATGTACAGTGCAATTAAGCCACTATGCAAAACAAAGCACTTTGACTATTCAAAGTGCCCTCTTTTCAGTCTGGAATTTCCAAACCTGATGTCCACAGCAACACCTGCTGGTAGAATAACATCAATACACAAAACCGGGCAGGCATAGTCACGATAAAAACTCCAGTTGTGGGTGGGTATTACTTTCCCAAAACTATGACTATATCAAAAAACCTTTTACCCTATTAATAGCACTGAGTTGAAAGTGGTAATGCACAATGTTAACACAAAAATACTAACATCACGAGTCTTAAGAGTTATCCATGCGGCTTTGAAAATTGTTAGCAATATTCTGTTCTTGGTCTCTACCCAATTAGTATTATCACATAGCTCATATATATTTAGCATGTTTATCACACATTTGTCCTTAAACGAAACAGACAGAAATATGAAAACTCTTACCATAATGTCATAAGGACAAAATTACTTTCTAGATTAGCTGTCCCTCCATGACACATTCAATTATGTTTTTTTTTTAGTAAATACAGAATGCACACATTTAATTTGAGTGCTTAACATTTTCATAACAATATTCTTGGAATAAATAAAGAGCTACTACCTGTACTTGAAAAAAAACAAACAATGATTTTACTATCAAAGTAGCACTGCACTGTAACAAATACCATGAACTTTACTACTTCAACTAAATTGGACTTCCTTTTGTAGAGGTATGAATATTTTTGGCTTTCTAAACTACAAAAGTAAAACATACAGAGCTTAACAACAATATTCTGTGTAAAGCTAATAATGTAGGCAAAATTAAAGAACCACTACAATCCTTTTATATCCTACATCTGACTATTTTGCCACAGAATGGGATTAATTTCATCCCCATTTATATTTTATAGTATTGCCAATGACACCAAAAGAAAGGATAAGAGCCTGGTAACCAGTGTCTCACATCATGGCTTATAATTTGTTGTCAATTAATATAGTATACTAAAAAGTACAGATGTGTTTTCTGCCCTGTAAGTCATCCAATCTATAATGAAAATTCCATATTCAACAAGGTTCAGTAAATTCACATATTCTTGAAAGGTCTCCTTTGATATAGTCTGGTTTTAGATTGTCTTAGATGTTTACAGGTATGTCCATATGTCTGCTTTATACATACATGCCTCATAGATGTTTTTCTATATAGCATGTTAAATTGTATATATGCCTAACTAAGCTAATGGTGGGCATGCTGCAGGACTAAAACCGAAAATCTCAGAGCGTTCATACCTTGAAGGACACTGTTGACAATGGTGTCTGTGTGATCCGCCAGCAGATCTGCTTTAGCGATTGCAGCCAAGGACAGATAACTTGACATGTTTCTGCACAATTCCTTATTGCCCCTCTGAAGAAATTTCACTGCCACTGGAACAGCTAAGGCCATTACTGGAGGTTGGTTGTAATTCTGTAAAAATGTGGAAAAGCACTGAAAAATAAGGAGCTGTAAAAATTATTAAAATAAAGCTTCATGCTAACCAAGTAGAAAAACAAAAATCAAAACAACAGGGAAAACAAGGCGGAAAAAAAAAGTCAAGAAAGGTTATGTTTTGGTAAGACCACTGAAGGCATGTTCAAAGAAACAGCAAGTAAAGGAATTTAAAACTACTGCACCAGCAAATGCTAATGACGCACCTATTTTTGACTTCTGCAAGAGGAGGAGAAAATATGAAGTGCACTGCTTAAGTGCTAATTGCTATAGCATTTCTAACAAGACATTTTGTGTTTGGTGCTTTCAGAGAAGACAGCAGAAGCTGTATCCATCATTCACACAGAGTAGGTAATTTTCATCCCAAAGCATAGTAAACACCTTGGAACAATCACTCGTGCTGGTCACTGGTAAATATTGCTCCCTGCAGTAGGAGAGGCATTGATGCCTTTTGTTCCTGCGTTGCAGAATTCCGCCCCATGCCCATGTCCAGCCCCAAGGCTCAGGGAAACAATGTCAAGCATGGGTAAATCTTCCTCAATGCAAGTCACAGCTTACCTTATCTAAACTGAAGTGTGCTACTACTCTGAGTTTCGGCCTATCTTTATGCTGACAGAGAGTACATGAAGAAAGGAGCCCTCTGTTCCCAGAACAGGATCTCATGATAAGCCATTGGACTAAATCAAAGGCAAACTGGTCAAATGAGGAAGAAGAGTATGCATGAGTAAGTGTACTTGGAGACTTGCTCACAGGGTAACAGCTTTAGCATTGATCATCCCCTTTCCTGTAATAATTAGGACTTTTTTAAACTCCAGCCAATTTCTCTGAACAGCAGGGTAAACTGAAATTTTTCAGGACTACTAACTTCTGTTGTCGAAATGGCACCAAGCTTCAGCAATCTTAGAGGTATCTGCACATATACTTGGGGTTTGACATTAAGGTCATAAAAGGCTTTCTACAACTATTTGTATACATGAAATTGTATGCACAGATTATACACATCTATTACCCATTAAATTCCCATACATAACTGCCCTTGAAACTAGCAGGGTATGTTTATGTGTAACTGAGGACCTATATTCTCTCTGGAGCCTCCTTAATCAGTGCTTTTCTCTGCTCTTCACTCAGATTTGGACATCTCTTTGAAACTGGAGTACATCACTGGTTTTGAAAATAATCCTGCAATATGATTATATTTAATTAGCATATGAAATCACAGGCAGCCACTGGAATCCAGATGTTTCAGAAAGTAAGAAAATAGTGCAAAGAAAGGCAGCACAGACTGAACACATGCTCATTCTGGAGCAGCGCTGAACAAATAAATTTGGACCTAAGAAAAGACAAATCTGTCATTCCATATACAATGCCACATTGCCTCCTAGGCCAGTTCTGCCTCCATCAGCAGTAACTGCCTTTGCCATCAGCTTCACAGAGAGCAGGACTCACCCTAATTAAGGCTGCATTATGCTACTCAACTAGTGCAAAAGAGCCAAGTTTAAGTGGCTATGATGTTTTTTCCTTGTGAGTGAGACCTGCCAAGCAATGGAATGCTGCACCTCCTCTGGGACAGTCCTTTTTTGCTGGCCCCTGAGGAAGAAGAGGCTGTAACAACACATAGGTGTCAAGACAGCTCATCATGGCAACCGCTATATGATCAAGAGCTACATTTTTAATGAGAAAAGGCCTTAAAATAAATAGAGCTTTATACGGCAGCATGCTTAAATCCACATAATGCCTCATTATATTTGGCTGAGAGGCACTATTGAATAAAGCCAAATTCTGCCTCCAAGTTGTACTTTAGGACTCCATGCAAAAAGAACAGGAAGATAAGGTTTGGGCTTCTGACTAGGATTTAAAAGGTATAAGAAAATTCCAAAGAACAATTTTTTTTTCAACAATAAAGATAAAATACTTGGTTAAGAATATCTTTGAATTCAGATGGAAGGAAAAAGGTTTCATTTTTTCCATTATAAATATCAGGGCATGAATGCACACTTATGAAAATGGGAAGGTGACAATGAAAAACAGATTTCATTAATATGATACAGTGATGTTTGCAAACCTAGGGGAACTCCCTGCTGGTAATATCAACAGAAACATGCTGTGAGATTCAACCCAGCTGTCAGATGTTCATTACTACTTCAACTACCCCTCACGTATTGTATGAAACTCATTTTATGCCGCCTTCTTTTTTTTTTTTTTTTTATGCAAAGGAACTCACTGATATTAGCTCTGTTTCAGGGAGCAGTAAATGCACTTTTAGAAGTTGCTCATTTCACTTCAATGAACCCCTTTCTTGAAGTAATCTACAACAGAGTGCAATCCCCAAAAAATTTGGATATGAGCTATCTTGATTTAGGCACACAGTTGCCAACAGCAAAAACTGAAAGCTTAGACAAGCCATGGCATACTTTAGAAATTATATTTCATAAGAATGCTAAAGTACTGCAAAGACAACATTTGTACAGTGTATACATCTGTGCAGATGTACAGTGCCTCATCTGGAAAGTTTAAGCTGTGCAGCTACTGGTATCCAAAACCAGTTACTGTCTCACCTCCAGGGACGCAAGACAGAAGGGCACACAACCAACGCCTCCCGGAACGTGTTGCCTATTGGAAAGCGTGGTCCCTGCCAAAACCAGTCACTCACTGGGCAAGCCCTGGTATGCAGATGACCTTCACAGGATGTGCTTCTGTGCTCTGCGCTGGGGTGCAGCTTATGGTTTGTGGCTCGGGGATGCCAGTGTGGTACAGACGAAATCTTTCTAAGCCTCATACACAGTCTTGACCACATGTCTGGCTAGAATAAATCTCTACGCTTCCCAGATTAAAATGAACAGAAACCTAGGCTTCAGAATAGCATTTTTTTTCCCCATCTTTTAATATAATACACTTTTTTGTGCCTCTTCAGAGTGACGTATTAGGATTAAACAGAACTGACCATAAAAAACTAAAAATTCATTGAAGCAAATTCAGCATTGATGTTATTTTTTCTGAAACTCCTTGTTTCTTTTGGACTTCAAACACTTTCAGCCAAAGCAGATGAGGAATCTCAAGTTTATGGAACAATATGTCCTACAAGGAGCTAAGCAAGCATCATACTGTTTCTCCATCTGCCATGGAACTCATCCCCATGAGTTGTACCCACAGCTGAAACTTTAGAAACAGCCCTGATTTTCACTTCCAGTTAGATAACTGTACACATAGGTTTCTCTGTGGGCTTCTCCAGTGCGTTACATTCCTTACTCAAAGAAAGATGTTGCCTGCAGTCCCAGATGAAAAAAACCCACAAACCACAAACAAAAGCAAAAGCCCCCACCAAATTCACCCTGATTTAATATCAGACTTCCACACACTCCCCTTTCAAATGTCTCTTCACTCTCAACTTCTTTCTTAGAAAGCCTTAGAATACCCCATTCCTATCGCCAAAAGGTCTTGCATTCAAGGGACCAAAATACCTTTCTGATCTTCTTGTTGACTCCAACATTTTGTAAAATATTGTAAGAAAT
Organism: Coracopsis vasa; assembly: GCA_026283785.1. Classification (NCBI taxonomy): domain Eukaryota; kingdom Metazoa; phylum Chordata; class Aves; order Psittaciformes; family Psittacidae; genus Coracopsis; species Coracopsis vasa. The sequence continues at coordinate 20,797 of JANHGB010005202.1, forward strand.
TATTCCAACACTCTTGGCCAGAGCATGACTTCTTTCTAGTTCTCTGTTTAGAGTAGTAGAAATCAGATTTTAGTTCAGAAATCAGTTTTCTGTGTTGTATCTGGATTCAGCTTTTACAATCAAAATGCTGATAGATCCTTCTTACTGACAGATAATCTACTGACCTAAATTTCATGTCATTAAAGTATCTTCAGCATTTTGCTGCTTTCCAGAGCAATTCGAAAAAATAACCTCTTCCCTGATATTAAGTGGTTTCAAATGAATCTTTCTGTAACCACAGAAAATTATAGTCATATGTCTCCCACTTTAATATTTACATGAAATGCAAATACTTAGAATTAACAGAGAATTAACAAAATCTGGCACTAAACCTTCAAGACATTTCTAAAGATAAGGAAGATGTCTAAGGTTTTTATTCACTGCAATGGATGCCATATACATTGTAATAATATACATTAACATTTGGGGTCATATTATTGGTTCTAAACAAATGCAACCATTCACATGCTCCCTCAGAAACCATGAAGTACAACCACATTTTAAAAGATAAAACTGAATAGCCAACAAATGCATTACACTCCCAGCTCAGTCTTACCTGCAAGATACAGCTCATGATATCGGATGCAATTTTTGCATGTGGTGCATCCTCATCTTTCCCAGAAGGCTTCAAGTTGTGCTCTAGACATGACTCCCAGAGAGCCACAAGGGCTTTCCCATGCTTTTCTATGGATGCCGTCTCCCTTATGGCAGTGGTGATGCGAGTGATGCAGATTTCCACCACAGCCTGGTCATTGTCATTGGTCTGGTAGTCCTGGTTCAAGTGAAAAGAGATTTGCCAATGAATGCCCACCCTTTCCAAGGACCTCAAAAAATTAACTTGAAGACAAAGTTTTTCTAACTGTCCACTGTCATTTTCTCACTTCCACCTTTAAAACAAATGGTTAGTGTGCTTAAACACAGAAATTTTCCATCCCATAGACAATTTACTGGTTTAGGTCTTACTCCTTGTTACTGTAGAGGTATTGCGTTGCCAAATGGGTTTTGCGTTGCCAAATGGTTTGAAGTATGGTCTTCTTGAGCAAAGACTGAAGCTGCACACCTTAGAACCACTCAGACAGGCCTCTTCTCCCATAACCATCTTAAAACTGAAACTGGAATGGCTATATTCACAATATATACAGCCAAATGCAGGGTCCCAAATATTTCATATCATGTTGAGTCCCTGATGTGAACAGAGTTAGTTTCAATTAGTGTCAATGTAACACGAATAAAAGTTAATTAAATAGGCTTTATCATAAAATCCTGTAATCCCCTGTAATTATTGACACAGATGCCATGTGGGCATGAAATAGCAGCACTGTGCCATAACTGGAAGACTCAGAATACACAATCACCATCCTTCAGTCTAACTTAGGCTGTTCCACCATAAAAAGCAGCAAAGATGAAAGACAGACTGAAGTATTAAAACTCATTGGCTTTGCTAGATAAAGCATGCACATTTTTAAAGGGCTGGAATCAGGTTCAGCACTAGCTTGCACAAGCACAGCTCCAGAGCTAGGCCTGGGGTTCTGCACTGCATTATGGTACAGCATATTGCAGACATAAGCCATGACGTTTGGGTCTGTCTCAAAGCAACTCTCTGCCTTTATTCACAGATAGCCCTCTACAAACTCTGCATGTCATGCATGAAAAATCCATGCACTTACTAAAAAAAGGAAAACACACTTTTTCTTTTGTATAAGGTTACCTATTGATAAAGAGGTGAACAAGTTAACAGCCACTGGCTGGGATGGCACAAGAGTGAACCCCTGGCGAGAATCCTGGTCTCTGGCTGTGTGCGGACATGGAGAGCAGAGCGATCCTGTCCACACTGCTGTGGAATTATTCCATTTGGGAAGAAATACATGTCAAAGCCAAGCTGCAGGGATGGGGCAGCGCCGGAGCAGCTCCCCGATCTCTGGAGCCCTCTGGTGGGAATCGCAGCTCGAGGTAAGGGGATGGCTTTGCTGGATGCTTCAGCTGCTTAGGGCAGACTGGTGCGTTTGCAAAAACATTTTGTAGTGAATTCCTGCATTTTCTCTCAAAAAGTATATTAGGGGGAATTTGTGTCAAGTTCCTGATAACCTGCAGTTGGATGAGTTGAAGTACATCACAAAGAGCAGAGGCAATGGCCAAAATAACTTGATTAATGTTCTGAAGTCTGCTGATGTAACTGTTGTCAAAGAAATGACTAGAGAAGAGCCAGTGAACAGTGGCTGACCTGATGGATGAGTCAGTTTTTGTAACATCATTCAGAACACTTTCTTCTGCAAACAGAATACACAGTGTATACACAGTGGGCCTGTAACCTCTTCAATATGCCTTAAATAGCTATTGAATAAAAATTATGATAAAGATGAACTTGAAATATCTTTCAAGAAAATCCAGCTAGTGGGAACTAAATTCAGTTACCATATTTTTAAATATTACACTTTGCTTGGCATTCTTTAGGTTTTTCTAGAAACTTAAATTGTGCATGTCCTCTTAATATTTTATTTATACATTTATTCTCATGAAATATGACTAAGAAGAGTGTCTCACTTACCGCAGATGAACTAATTATTCTTATTTGTTCAAGAGCTTCTGAGAGGCTTCCTTCAATTTCAGCATCTTCTAATGAGAAAAGATCCCCTGCACGTGAAAGGTCCTTTTGTGCCAAAACCAGCCCAAACAGATGATGCATGGCTGCATTCACTGTCACTCAGCTAGATCTCTGCATGTATCATGTGCATGAATGATTCAGAGGAGGACAGAATGGAAACAATCCTGTGGACTAGCAATCAATCTAATATGAAGAATAAATCTAAGGTATATTTCAAGACTTCCTTGGCCCCAATCTAAAAGGAAAAAGAAAAAGGTTGTGAGGGGCAGAATTAACAAATGCATTGACTGCCATATTTCAGACTAGCAAAGCCTTTTAAATAGTGACTGCATACAGCATACAGGATGCCCTGATCCAGGGACATCCTTAAGCACATATCACAAGCTGCTTGTTGAAGGACCTTTTGCCCTCAAACACTAAATAGCTTAAAATGAGCTAAACAATACATAACTTTTAATATATAAACCCAAGTATTTTTCATTTCAATGCATATTACCTGAGCAGAACAGTGACTAGATGAACTGAACTGTCCTTCTGTGGTTTCTAGCTCCAGTAGCAGAGCTAGAAGGGGCAGATGAAGCTGCTTCCTCTGTTTTCTGGGTTGTTGTGTCTTGACTCCAGAAATACATTAGCAAGATTGAGAAGATAATTATTTTTGTTTAGAAAAAGTCAGTTTTGTTGCCAAAATGATCCTTGCAGTCTTTTCAACTCATGTAAACCAAAGAGTTGGCTGAGCTGAAACTATGCACTTTTTGGCCGGGGAATTTACCAAAAGCTGGGTCAAGTGGAGCCAGGCTCTGCACCATGCACACACTTGTGAGAGGACACTCTTCACTTGTGCCCCCAAACTCTGGTGTTCAAAGCATCTGCAGAGGAGACATTTGCCTTAATTATATGAGAAATTTGGGTTTTCCATATATCAGAAGTGTTATTTGTTATTCCAAACCTGCTAGGACTTGCCTCATGCTGATGGGTTCCCTCTAGTCATACACCTTTGAGGGAAGAGTCTTCACAGCCAACCTCAGTGCACATGAGAAACAGACCAACAGCACACGGTCCTTGAAGACCATAAAATCTGACAGGGCTTGGACACCATTCCTAAACTTTGCCAAGGCAGGTAAAATTCATACAGCAGAAAGTGTCTGTCCTTGAGTCTTCTAAGGGTTTCCACGATGGCCCTACGAGCAGTAAAAATGATAAGGGCCATCCCTCCTCCCTCAGCTCCTCATTGTACTGCATTTCATAAAATCATAGGTCTTTCTGAAGCCTTTTCTTCTCCAGACTGAACAACTCCAGCTTTCTCTGCCTGTCTTCTTCCACTCTTTCCCACCAGAACTATTCACAGTGACAAAGAACTCCAGCAAGCCACAATTTTCTCAGCCCCAAAGAGTATCTCTAAGTGCAGTGCCCTCCAGAGGCTGCTAGCACTTCAGGCAGAGCTGTGAGGGACACAGAGAAGTAAAAGACCCTGTGGTTTGAGACCCTACTGAGAAAGGGCTGAACCACACAGAGAACATTCCCCGGCACTCATAGCAGCCACACTGGCTAGAAGAAGCACACTGAGCTTCTGCCAGCCAAAGTGGACACAAATACACATAGTGCCACGGCCCTGAGTAAGCTCAGAGGCACATGAAAGGAGAGGTGACAAACGGGAATCCTGTAACCTGTGTTCTGGGAAGCTGCTGCACAGATCAACAAGCTCACCCTAAACAAGTTCTGCTCAATGGTCACTTCAAGTTCCCTTTAGCTTTAACTGCATCTGTGCTGGCCATCTTTTAGTGCATAAGTTATTCTCATTCTTTCAACACCAACATTTTCCACATCATCAATATTTTCTCTACAGTGAATTTTGGGAAGATAAACACAGCATTGTTCAGAGAAACTCTGAAGCAGGCTGCTGTTAGTTGCTGTTTTGTGAATCAAAATATATTTCTGAAGTAAACATACCTAAATATAAAGGACATACATATATGTATGCATATATACGTCCTTTACCTTCAGATGTACAGCAGTCTGAAAGTTTCATCTTAGCCACTAGTGGCTGTCTTTGCAAGAATATGAGATACATGACATCCAGCTGACAAAATTATGACATTAACATAGTCACACTCTGATATTCATTAGTCCAGGAGTTTGAGTTAGCTTCAAAGGTTATGCTCTGGAAAAGCAGCTACTTGAACAGGAACAGTCTGCCTTTCTGCGCATCGCTTAAATGACTTAGGCTATGTTTACAATGAGTAAAATTTCACTGTAGCATTAGAGAGAGGAAAGAGAAATGTCTGAGATTTGACATATATTACTGAAGTAAAACACAACAGAAATAGGGATATAATGAAATATAGGCTATTTGTAATCTGGACAGAGTGATGAAGAGGCTGGGTGTGACAAAGGCCTTGAACATCACCACATTTTCCATGCAGGCTTGCATTAGATGAACCTTTTGTAGCAGTGTACAGCCACTGGCACCCCAATGGCATGTGCCAAGTGGAGCAGGCAGAGATGTCCTGCCCACTGGAGCACTAGCACCCTGCAGGAAGCTCTGCAAATGTGTATCAAACCCAGGTGCATCTCGACATGAGAATACGTATTAAAATACTTTCATAAATTAAAACTTTCCCTTTGTCTTCAGTTACTAATCTAATATAGAATATTTACTAATTCTGGGGCCAGGAAGAGATCTACCAAGCATGACTTCCAGATGGCCCATGTGGATTCAGGGCCAGCTCCTCTAAGTTCTTGAGGCCATGAACAAAATACTACATTGTCACAAACTAGATTGCTTGTAATTATTGAGATACAGAGTATCCTTAATCCCTGTTAACCTGTTTTATGTTATTTTTCAGGGTGGGGGGTGGGGGAACATAGGAAAAAAGAAAACACACAAAAAACCTCAAAAAGCAAATGACCAAAACCTCACAAAACCCACAAAAACAAAAACCAAAACAAACCCGAAGTTTCAAATATGGGGCAAAACCAGTGCAAAACACTGAGAACCTTCTGGAAACTATTCAATGAAGCAATCTCTTTTCAATAGCATAGGCAGCACCTTACACTTGATCTGCCCAAAGCTGTATTGTAAGGGTTTTTTAGTTTTCCCAAATCCATTAATATCATTACACAGGATTTTTAGTTGGACTATTTTTTTAGTTGGATTATTTGCAACAGGACAGAAGGAGAAAAGAGCTAATAAGACTGCAAACATTGAAGCACAACAGGCTACATTCTCCTGACAATCGCTATGGCACAGATCACCAGTCACCAGACTGAAGGGGATGGCACAAGAACAGAGGACATAGGTCCATTGTACTCATATGCAGCAATTCTCAATTCAAAAATAAAAGTTCAAAAAGCCACTGACACAAACTGATTTTTTTACCTGTTCATGATTCCATTATGACATCCTCAGTGATGGTTAGAGGTGCAAAGTTTGTGCTCTTTAAACAAAACCTGACCATTTGCTTTGCTCTCCTGCTATGCCAGGCAGCATTCGAGGGCACAGCAAGTGAAAAGCCGGGAAATGGGGTGGCAAGCAGTGAACCTGAAGCTGTTAGTTGCAGTGCCAGGAGTAAGGCATTTCAGGAATGCAGACTAAAGCAGCCTAAAAGTTACCAATGGCTCTGTCAGGTGACTACAGGAACCTAAACGCAGAGAGGCCTTATCTCTGAATGAAACGCTCTGTTACTAGGACAAAGCTTACTCCACTTGAGGCAGTTGTTTTTAATAGAGAAAACAGAACTCTCTGTATTAGTGGAAAACTATCCTTCCTGGGAAGAAGGTAAAAAAAAATCCAAAACCACCTCAGTAAACTCACACTGTTTGAAAGAAAAAGAACAGGTGAGCAAACTCGTTCAGAAAAGATTTTCTGTGCAAACGAATAAATGCTATTGTTCTGTAGCATTTTACATTAGTACCAAATTAGGTGGAACTTTGCTTTGGCTTTTAACATTACTATCACAAGTAGCACAACAAAATCTGAACACATAATTTGGAACACAGCTCTAGGAACAAAGATCCATTTGAACCCTCCCCCTGGACCAGCTGCACTGAAACACAGCAACCCATTCTTGGCCTTTTGCAAATGATATTCTACTCAATGTGCTTCTGCATAAGAGTTTCTCAGAAAGGCCCTGTTCTCCATTTGATGAACAGACACTTTTTAATGTAAATTTTTTAGACAACATTAAGGACAATACAGAAAAACGTTTACTTACTATAAACTCTTTGAAATGGAATTATAGAAAATCTTCTTAATACTTACATTATGTAACAGTGCCTAAAACACTTTTCTTACCTAGGTTTTAAAAGGAGAAAATTGTCCTCTAAGCTTCTCCTTTCTCACTATAAGATTGTCCTGTTTCCTATTAATAGGTAACTGGCACTGAGGAAAAGGAAAAACATAACACATGTGTCTTCTAAAATATCATATTTTAACTTTCTTTTTAAAGGGTCAGGTTGGATGACAAAGTCTCTTCAGTGTATGGCTCCTGAGATGTCTCATCATCTTAACTCCAAAACACCTACCAACATGTTCTCATTCAGATAGGACATAGATTACTGTATCAGTGTTTGATACAGGTGAATTACATTTGTGTCACATGCACACAATGGGAAAGAGGCAAAGGGATAATAAAAAGACAGCTTACAACACAGGCTATTTCCACTTATTTGCATTGAAGTCTCACATCTAATTCAAAGTTTTCAAACTGATTTTTAACATCTAGTTTCTCTTTTCACGACAAGCTGAAAGAGCCATACTGGACCTTGAATCTGTTCCCCTCCAAGGTGAGTCTCTCAGCTTGCTAGAGGCACAGCATTCTTACCACAGGTTCTTATCAGAAACAATCAGAACAAAAGCCAGCCTGACAGGTTTCAGAGCTTGAAGCAACTGAATCGGTCTGTTTGCAAAATAATTCCCCTAATAATAGGGGATTAACAATAAAAATTCCATGTAAAAGGGCAGTTGGACCTAAGGACATCCAAAAGCCAACTGAACTTTGAGCTAAAAGACTGAGACTTACAGTTTAACAGAAACACAGATTCTTCAGAATGACTTTAGAAGGACAAAACAACAAAAAAATATCTTTTAAATAAAAAAGAAGGGGAGAGGATAAAAAAAAATAAATTTACATTTAAGGAAATGCTACAGGAAATTAGAATAATTTTCTTAACTTTGAAAAGACCTGAAATGTAAGTATAGTTGCTTGAATTTAGCAGATGCTGCAGGCCCACTGAAAACAAAGGTGCAACCCTCGTAGAAATGTGCAATAATATTGTTAATATAGCTCCATGCTAAGTAACATAAATCGATAAAACCCTCACTATATTTAAAGAATTTTAGGAAATAGAAGCAATCTGGAGTTCGTGTTAAGTGAACCTTGTAATATCACCTAGTCTGCAAAGCACGAGGCAATTAAAACCTTACTACATTGCTGAACCAATCTTGTATGTGAACTGATGTAATATTGCATTTCAGAAGGAGATTAAGCAAGCACAGTACTAAGTCATAGAATCACAGGTTGGTTTGAGTTGGAAAGGACCTTAAAGATCATCTAGTTCCAACCTCCCTGCTATGGGCAGGGACACCTTCCACTAGATCAGGCTGTTCAAAGCCCCATCCAACCTGGCTTTGAACACTTCCAGGGACGGAGCAGCCACAGCTTCTCTAGGCAACTTGTTCCAATGTCTCATCACTTTCATAGCAAAGAATTTGCTCCTAATATCTAATTTAAATCTCCCCTCTGTCAGTTTAAAGCCATTCCCCCTTGTCCTACCAGTACATGCTCTCATAAAAGATTTCTCTCCAGCTTCTTTGTAGGCCCCTTTAGGTACTGGAAAGTCACTCTAAGGTCTCCCCAGAACCTTCTCTTCTCCAGGCTGAAAAACCTGAAGTCCCTTAGCCTGTCTTCATAGAAGAGGTACTCCAGTTCTCTGATCAGTCAGTCCTGAGCTAGCTCACCCCTGCAGCAATATCCATAATCTATCATCATCAGGGATAGTCCCTGCAGGCTCTTGAAGCCACTAAACATTTGCAGTTGAATACATCAAGAGACAGCAGGCTGCCAGCACAAACCACTCTCTCTTGCTGGAGCCACACCGAGGACAAATGATATTCCGAACACAGCACACAGCCAGAGCTCCCTAATGAACCCAAGATTCGTTCAACACTTCCCAAACTCCATTCTCTGCCATATACTCAGTTTGCCATGGGCACCATGCATGGTTCTTCTCAAATTCTTTAACACAGCTCCCATCTGGAGCACTTCCAGCTGGTGCTTCTTGTCCTGTACTGAAAAACCAAGCTACCACAGCCACCAAAGCTCTTTGACAAACAAAAGATAACATTTGTTTTCTGAAATGTTAAAGGAAGAAATCTAAAAGGTATAAACCTTTAGCTAGTTCATAAAAGTAACTTAGACTTCAGTGTCAAGCAAATTGCACAGGAGAGGCAGGTGATCTGAGAATTCCCCTTAAATGGACAGACCTGTGTTAAAAGACTGGGAGGCCAGAGGTCTTGTTTTACCACAGTGATCTTGGGAAATCACAGCCCAACGCTTTGACTACTCCATCTATAAAAAGGAAAAGAGGAGGAGGGGGGGGAAAAAAATAAAAAATATCAATTTCCTTACCTCGCAGACATGTTGCCATGCTTAATACTCTGGACTGTATGAAGTGCTTTGGATGCCTTGGATGAAAGACGCTATAGGAAAGCAAAAGCAAAATAGCATTAGTAACTCTTTGCCTTTTCAGTAATCTGTGCACAGACTATAAAATATATACTGTATTATACCTCCAGGAAAACAACTGAGTATTTCTCCAAACAGGGTTTAATATTTAGGACATGGTCCCATAAAACCCAAACAGGACAGCAGCTCTAGTAAACCCTGTGGGAATTTGTGAAGTTATTCACACATGCATAAATTGAACAAAGCAAGGTTTAGATTTCCATTCTCTCTGGGGGTGGGTACAAATGTTTCCAACAACTGCATATTTAGTTTTATTTTACTTTTTTGCATGAATAGGAGGAAGATTAGAATCATCTTCAAAGCAAAATTTTACCCTGTGCATATGATACAATTCCCTTCTCTTGGAATCCTTCTCCGCCAGCTCATAGGAAAAATCTGTTTTGTGAAATTAGAAAAAGTATGTCTCAAACAGTTACAGAAGTTTGTAATATCTCAGACTGCTGGATACTTCCTTCCACACATGTGCCTATCCATGAAAAAGAGAAAAAGAAAGCCTGAATACATTTCCTGTTGTTTGTTGTTTTTTTTTTCCAAGAACATTCACACATGCAGTTTATAGACAGAATATTGCAAGATGTTTCAGAGAACCTTTCCCCTCTGTGTTACACTAATGATTTGATTTATTCTAATGTTTGAAAAACATTTACTCACTAAAATAGAGCAGTCTTTCAAAAATTATAAATAAACTTCTCACATTTTTCAGTGAAAGAAAAGGATTAAAGATTATATTGAAAGAGCATCATTTTCACACAGGGTGAATAGACTAGAGCAGTTCCCATGGGATCAGCTGCATATATTTAAACTCTTCTCACAAGACAACCATTGTTTCCTACAAGCCTCTGTTTTTTTTCTGTCATGACAGGTTTCCACACTTCATGTTGTCTAGAAATCCCACGGATGCTGAGCTGGACCAGATGATGAAACAATAAATTATGAAGTCTGCTAATTAAGCTAGTGTTAAAACTGGTTTTTGCTAATGAAACGCCTTGCTGCAGTCCTGGGAGCTGTGAAGTGACTTGTTTTCAACATCCAGTTCTTACACACAAGGAAGCAGTATTTGTATTGAAGAGAACTGCAAAATAATCAGAGGAATTACACAGCCTCTTTTAAAGTCCATCTCTCCTACCAGAATTGAAGGGCTATATGACTCTTCCTGGTTTGAAGCAAGTTCAGTGCTCTTCCTAGGTGTGTAAACCAGCATGCAAATACTCTCCCCTGTGATAAACTGGCTTAATCTATAGGTTTTATAGGTCAGATGCTGCTTGAAGTGAACCAGATTTCTCAGATCTCCGAGACAATTTTGGCTGCATAGCCCATAGAGAACCCAACTGATGCAGGGTGGTAAGCATGTACTTACAAACTTGCTAAATGCTATTTTTTGGAAACAGCTTAAAAATTAACTTATATATAGACAGATCTCCTTGATAACCTACATGCTTGAGAGACAGTTTTTTATAATTTTCAGTATATAAGAAATCAACAAGACTTATGTTTGACTGCTATTTCAGAACACACCAATGCTGTATACAGCACTTCATAAGACTTAACGTTTTTTAACATCGGTAAGACAGATTTGTAAGAATTCCATTTCTAATATCTTCATTAAAATATTATGCTAAAATAAACAACACATTGCTAATATAGAAAAAACAAGCACCAATACACTCATTGTTATGGGGATGCTGTCAAAAGCGGGACATTTTCAAGTGCTACTTAATGAGCTTTCATACCTGTGACAAATTTTCAAGACTCATGATGTACAGAGAAAGAACTTGTTATAAATTTTACAAAATGTATAAATATGCATTTCTGTCTAAAGAGAGTGAAAGACTAAATGGAGCAGAGCATGAGGCACTACCAGATAGAGTCTCTAAGAATGTCATTCTGGAAGTGAAAATTGGTCTAGAAAATGCAAAATCACTGTCCTTCAAAGTCTCCTGAACCAGCAGTCACTGAACAATCACTGAATGTCCGAAGGTTCTTCCCAGGTACCTGACAATCCACTCCAGCTTCTCCTCAGCACATGTTTTAACAGGGCCAACAGCTTGCCCAGCCACATTTTCAAAGCTTCCTTACCATAAGGCAGTAATTCTACGGCACTGGGCACAAAGTACCTCCTGAGCATGGAAAGGAAAGGGTAACACACTGAGCTCCTGGATGAGACCAGAGCACTGCAGGATTAACATACATGCTGTCACACACCACCATACACAGGCACTGCTTTTTTGTTCTGTGGCATTTCAAGTCAACTTACAATGTTTTTCACAAACATCACTGTAATACATTTATACATAATAACCACAGTTCCTGCTTTCACATAAAAACCAGTAACAGTCACACCATTAAAGACATTTCCTCCACTCTCAAAAACCTTTTCCATTATTTAATATTTATATCTGCTACTCAACTTCTTTCCATACAGTAATTTATTCATTATTGATGTTACATGAATGCATATTTAAGTTAGTTATTCATACCTCTCAGAAGAGAAACCTCTGAAAAACATCAATAATTGAAGTCAAATTGTCGTTCTTTAGAGAAATTCTTATAAAATCCATTACAGTTGTCAGTCCCCCTTCCATCCCCCTGCCTCTGGTATGCGAGGCTGCTGGCTCAGTGCACAGCCTTGTCAAACCAACCGTACAGTCTATTCAGTTACCCTGGAGTTGTCATGTGGAATCAGGCAAACAAATATCTTCCCTCCATTTTCCCCAACTTCTGCACTCAAAACCAGATCAGAATTAATTCTTCACAAAGCTTAACTTCAGCAGCAGCTTGAGTGAAAACACTCCAAGCTTGATATGGAATTTGAATTAGTTAAAAGGATTTATCAACAGCCAGTGGTTACATTCAGTTAATTAATAACTTGCTTAAGAGTAACAAGGAAATTGCTGAAGTTAATATTACTTATGGGGCCTCTTCTCAGAGGCTGGTGAGAACGCTCGACCCTTTCAGTGTCTTTGGAGGAAGATTAGCCAAAACAATAACTGGAGGGGATGCATCGTTTCAGTTGACACCCACTGAATCTCAACAAATCATAGAACATCAGACAGCCTTTCAAAAGTGTGACTGCCTGGGTGGAACAAGTGCCCAGGACCAATCTAACATCTCTAAAGCTTGGCAGCCATAGCAGAGAAGTGATTTCTAAATCATTCCAGTGGCATCCTGCATGCTTTCCTTCCACTTTAAGCATACTATACTTTCCCCCTCAACTTCCCTTTGATAAATAAATTCCAGGCTTGCAATGAATCAACCATAACTAAAGCTTATCCTATACACAGAGCCAGAGGATCTTGATGGAACTGATACTGGCTGAGTCCTCCTCTCCTGGGAGAGCATAGGAGCAAACCCACACCAGGAGTGCCCCAGCACTAATAATGGTCAAAGTAATATCAAACAAACCAACTCTCAGAACAGCAAAGCGTAAGGTCAAGCTCTCTTTGCCAGCTGCTGGAAGAAAAGAAAGACTGTTTGCCCAGAGATAATGAGGAGGTATGTTTGTACCATTCTTGTTAGGGCTTTTATTTTTCTGCAATACAGAAAGGATTTATAAAATCATACAGTTTTTAAAAAAAATCTGCTCCGTAGAATAGGCATTCAGTCATATGAGCCCTCAATTTGGGTGGCAAATCCTCCAAACAGCTTTTTAGCGTCTGTTCATTCTGCAATGGCCTCCACAACCAAATACAAGATTAATGGTTGGTGAACACATACTTTTAATGATGTTAAGAAAGTCATTGTTGCTTTTGATATAAAATGCAATTATGTGTTCTCTACATCTTCCTTTTAACCTAGTATGTATATCAAGAACACCGCTTGCTTCTCTCCTACCTCTATAAGACTGTAAAAACCTTGCAAGCTGACAGCAGAATATAAATACTCTCACTCTGAAAATCATTTTCTAAACAAGAGATTTAAAAAAAAAACAAGTCAAAAGGCAGCATGGTCTAACTAGAAGAGTATAAACGAGTCTTGGATTTTACTTCTGCATCTGATAACTACTGAAGTCACGGTACTCATTATACAGTAGGAATTAAGAGATTGATTCCTCCACTCACTGCCAGCCTACTTTTGCCTTCTAACAGCAATCAAAGTAACATTTCCCCCCAGTGTCTGACAACCTTTTAATTTTTCATGTGGAAGGAAAAGTAGAACCACAAGCTCGTTTTGTACTCACTCAAACACAACTACAGCTAAGGTTAATGACAGTCCTCGAAAGATATACATTGAAAAGCTTTTCTGATAACTATGCTGAAAGGAGCAGTGTTGACTATCTTCTCAGATAACCATTCTCTTAATGTCACAAGGTGTACAGGAAAGGGGTTCCTCTTGCTGTGAGGTGAATGCACTCTGCTCCCAGAATCATCTCTACAGGACAGCAGGCTGGGGAATATAAAGCAGCAAAGGATCAGTGAGAGACACCCAAACAAGCTTTGAAAAGAAGATATGGAATTACCATGGAGAAAGACAGTTACTTGGCCCTTTCCAAGCTAGGAATCTGAATCCTTTCCAATCTGTACACTCCCTGAAGACTTTCAACATGCTGGCATCCCCATTTACAACCCTGACATAGTCATACCTTAATTCTTTTGCTTCTGCTTTATCATCAATGGATTCGTTGCTACAAATCATTAATGTCACTAAGACAATGAAATCTTTGCTAATGTATAATGGCATGTGAAAGATATAGCAGGAAAACTGACTCAAACCACCCAGCATAGTCATCTTAAAAGTTCTCCGACTTTCTTCTTGCTGTTTCTAAACATTGTAATCAGCTATGCAGAGAACCAAGAAATTACCACTGGACCAGGATATGCTTGCAAAGACAGATGAAATCAGAGACAGCAAAGAACACTTGAGCAACTCACAAGTCTAAAGCATGTTATGTGTATGGTAAACAATGTGTTGTAGTAATAAGGCAAAGCAAGATACTGTGACAATAAGGCAAAGATTTTCACATACATTTCACTATGTGAAAAAGGAGAATTTACTTTATGAAAATAGTTTTTCCCATTCTAAAAAAAACCAACTTAGTTTTAACTTCTACTATAATAGCTACATGTCCTTTCTAAACAAAGCCCTGAAAATATTTATTTTGTTACACTTTGAAATAAACATCTAGTTAGGAAAGAGACATGCTATTGTTCTCTGTCTGACTAATTGGTGAAGAGAAACAGAATATTCCATATTCATTGCATTTAGCCTAAATAAGTCATGTTATCTTCTGCCCAGACAAAGCATTTTAATTTTAATAACGACAATGCTGACAGCTACAATACTGTTCTTGAAGAAGTTTGCTTGTAAATAATTAACAATTGTTGTACAATGACAGCGGGGGTTTTGATAGCTCTATTAATTTCACAGTCAGGCTGGAGTCTCTTTAATTTAGAGTATTCATAAAAATTCAACCCCCTCCCAACCTACTAACATAAAAAACTAATGGAAAAAACAGGTTTACATCCTTGCAGTCTGTATCTATGCCAAAAATCTGTTGCACACCAAAAGTCAGCCATGGAAAAGCAAGGAGTATAGTGTAGAAATCACAGGTCATAGCTCTAAATGGTTTACATATTTGACCAATAATGATCTGATTTTGAAGTTAAAGTCTGCATTGCAGTAAATAACAAGTCCACATCACAAAATTCTCTTCTGTGCTGTAGGTCCTGGTGGTCAGTCACTGATGGTGACATTGTCAGAGGACAGATTCAGCACAGGAAGAGGTACCACCTTCAATATGTGCACCACTCATGCCTCTCAAAAACTTGCCAAGCAAGACACTGATGAATGTTCCTCGAATCCACTCATATTTTCAAAACCTGGCAACATTCCTCTGATTCTGATGGAATCATAAAGGATACAAATACCTAGAGGACCATGAAAATGTTTCCCATGTAAGCAAGTTCTTTATCCATCACATGCCATATAGTTCACTAATTCACAGCTACATCTTTAAAGTACATAGTAGGAATTTCATCCAAAAAATCGTAGAACTGCATACTATGTTTCCTCTACCACAATAAAAGATGTCCAATTTGATTTTTTTTTCCTTCAGATAACACATCCTGTTGTTTCTATTCCATTAAGGATAAAATATTTCACTCCAGAAATAACAGAGCCTCTCAAAAACCCACTGAACATAATGGAGACACTCTTGCTGCCATTACAACCTCCCAGTATTCTCCCAGTAGGTATTTCCTGAAGTTACCTTATGCTCATTGCTCTGTCAGACAAAAAAGTGGGTAATGATATGTATATTTATGAAGTAGTCTTTGGTTTCTATATAGACTAGGCAACAAAAAGCATTTCTAGGCCATGCATTTGACTGGTAGCAGCCCCATATTTACTTTATTTGCATAGTTTAATATACTAAGTGGATTATTCAGGATTATAAACTGTCCTGTCAAAATAAAAATGTTAGATGCCAACCTAATATTTCTATCAAATTCCATATTAATTACTAAAACTATTTTCTTTCTATATTTTTTTTTCCACATACTAAATATTGCTTATATTCTGATTACTGGCAAAGCACAGCAAACTTGTTTGACACTTTTAGAACAGATGTTTATTTCTGAAGGCCAAATCCTGTGTATTAGACAAAGTCAAAGCTCCTGTTGAAATTAAAGGAGGCTTTCTCTGAACAAAGTCTAAAAACTATAGGATTTGACCCATTGTCTCAGAGGAGCTAGACCCTGCCTCAGCACTGTAGCTGTTCATAGTCAGGTTTGTAGGTGGTTATTGCCTGGCAGCCCTATCTTGTAACAATACACAGAGCTCATTATCAGCTGCATTGCTCCAAAAGGCTCATCTGCATCTCAAAAGACAACATCTGCTGTGCATCTAGATGTCCTCCCCCTGATAAAGTATATCAGAAGTAGAAAAAGTTTGCATACTCATTTTTATATAGCCACTGCTGTTTTGGAGGCAGTTCCAAAATATTTATAGGCAACAAACAAATGTCACTGCAGGTCCATCTGACAGCACTTCAGATGCTCTGCAGCCCCCTTTGCTGTGATGGACAAACTGCAAACATACCCCATCTTTTTTTTTTTTTGCATATACACATACATGTACCACACTCTCACGTTTTGTATATCATGTAACTTTTTCGTTAACCCTCTGCATCATTTTCCAACTGAACTGCATATTTTATTACTTCAGGCGTCTATTCCCATTCACTTTGTTTCCCACATCCAGGGCTTTTTCAGCTGAGCTGCATAGCTTATGAACTGTGCTAATTGAGCTGCTTAACTCCATTGCTGAGTTTTCATATACCGTACCAAGCCAAGTATTGAGTCCTGGATTTGTGCCACTGGAGTTACAAGCTCCGCAAGTGGAGGAGCACTTTAACAGCTCTGCTGTATTTTTCACTTCTTGGATTTCTGTATCTTTTTCCTACTTTCCAATACCTGAATGGATTGAAATCTGCATTTGGCTTCAGCAAAAGTTTTTTTAAGAATAGCCAGAACAAATTAATTAAACTGTTGATGGCAGCCCACATAACCCTTGTATTCTGCCCCCAAGAGCAAAAGTCAAGAAAACTTACCCTAGGAGAGCAAAGGCAGCTACTCCCACACAGAAGAAAACCTGCCTGACTACAAAGGACTGTTCCAATAGGTACTCCTGGTGGTTTGGTTAAAAGCCAGGAGCCTTTAAAATGGTCCTATAAGCAGGAAGGAAAACCAGTATTGATAAGTAACCATGAGGACATACTGTTCTCAGCTGCCACAAGTTAAGAGATCAGCAATCAGGGCATGCCTGCTGCTGAGAGACACAAGATCCAGAGCCAAGACTGGTTCTGCAGAGCATCCAGCTGTTTCTCATCCTAATTAAGTCTATAGGCTAACAGTAATTATTAATATTAAAAACCTACTCTCTGAAGCTACTAATGAAACCCAATAATCTATACCATTGATCCACATTTAAAATTAATACAGGCATTTATGCTAATTTACAAGAGAAGCAGCATACATGCCACACGTGTTCACCCTTTGCTTGTGGGCAGCTTCTCCTCTTGGCTATGGATAGGTGCCCCAGTAAGAGCCGGTATTTACAAAAGACTAAAACATCTGTCCGGATGCTTAAAAAGCTTAGCATCGTTAACACAGAGATGAGCACAATGCTTTGAAAGACAAACAAGAGGAATAGCACTTCAACCAGAAACTAATTTCAGTAACGGCACCAGAGCTAAGTAGTGGCAGTTATTTGTGGGCTGAGGAAACCAGCTGGGGTAATGAAAAAAGAGAGGTAGCACCTTGTGGGACAAGTTAATTAATTAGTATGAGCACTAAAATGGCTTGCAAATGCCTTTCCAGGACAAAGTTTTGTTTGCTAGATTTGTAGAAGAAAGCCTCTATATACACAAATGAGAATAAAGCCATAGAAAGGTAGGATTGGAAAATCCTCAAGCGATTATCTAACCTACATCATTATGTTGAGGCAAGACCTGTCAGGTCTAGGCACACCTAACGTTTGTTCTGATCTTGCCTCCCTAAGCAAAGCTTTTCAACAGTTCATAATTAGAAGTTTATCCAGTAGGCAAAGACTTCTTCCTGCTCCATTAGAAACAGAGGACAACTGTTTTGAAATCGCTGTTTTGTTACTGCGTGTGAGTTTACAATTCTCTCTCCTCTCTAATATCTCCTTTTGGAGAAAACCCCTCTTTCAGGTTCTCTTCACCTATTTTCTTGCCTTTTTGGTTTGGTTTTGTTTTGTGTTTCCTCCCATTCCTGATGAATCTTTTCTGGGCTCTCATTTCTGGAATTTCTCAGCTCATTTCCATAGGTCATGTGGCCATCAGGGAACTGCAGGCAGCTACTGATGTCTTTGGGCCTGGATTGGGCCCACATGTCAGGGTGTTCTAGCCATCTGTCTGTCCACCCAGGCACACAGCTGAAGCCTCTCTGCCTCAGCTCCTGCCCACAAAAGCAATTTTGACTCTTGTGGCATGGTCAGAACAACCAGTTTGGTTTATTATCCTTCACCACCTGCAGTGATCAAGCACAAGAGATGCCAACAGGTACCAGCACATGTTATCAGCACCCTGTCCTGTTTCTTGGCTATCTTCTTCACCTCCTTTCCTCTACCTCATGTATGCCTTTCCGTACACATAACAAGTACTTCCATTATTGTTATTGAGGTAAACTCAGTCTTATATAGTATTACAGATACAGTTGTCTAGATAGAGCTGGCCTTGCAAAAGTTCCCTTCCCAGAAAGCCCTCAGTATTCCCCCCAAGTGATCTATGAGGTTTCACTATTTCCCTAACAGGCCCTCTTAACCAGCCCTTGCCCATAGCTACAACTTTCGTTAGCTTCTTCCACCTTTACTTGGCACATTTGGCAATTTCACACCTCCTGCTCAATGCTTTTCCATGTCCTGGACACGTGGCAAAATTTACCTTACAAAACGTTCATGACCTCAGTTTCCTTGTGGTTTTGTTTGTTCATTTGCTTGCTTTTCTTAGATTGGGTTTGTGAGGTTGGGTTTTTACCTGTTGCCTTTTTCCTTAAGCATTTTCCCTAGCCTGAGAACATCCCAACATGGCATACAGCCAAAAGCAGGGGCTCCAGTATGAAACTGACTCCCTGAATTTTCAAGACATACTGCAGAGAAACCATTCTTTTCCTCATAAACTGAAAATTTAAACCAATAGACTCTGCAACAGACTCTGCAATAACTCAACATCTGATCCTTTGTATCCAAAAAGTGGTTCTCAGTTTTCCCCCACAAGGTCTGAATTTATCAAATAGTGAGGTGTACACATTGCATTAAAATCAAGTAAGAGAAAATTCAGTGTTCACCTTTCAAGTCCAACTCAGTTGTAAACTGATTCAATTTTGCTGTCAATTATGTTTGGGAGAAAAAGAAGAAAATAGGGAAAAAATCAGATTAACACATTCTGAGATAAATGGTATTTCAGATGAGTTTAATCTTACTTTTGGAAGGTGCAAACTCATCAAATACATCTACATGCAGAACTCTGCAGAACACCAGGAAGGTTCAACACCATTACAGTTACATCAGCATCTATTAGTTTCCCTTTTTTTCCCCCAGCAGGACTTGTGGAAAAATACAAGAATTTAGGCTGGGCCTGAAATTCCCATATCCAGTCTAACTGACTTTAACCATAAGGGCAATTTTCTCCTAATCATTAAATTATATTACCCCTTTAGTGTCCCTTGTCAGACTGTAAATAGATGTTCTTTTCTTCTCTTGGAAGAAAGAGAATTAAAGTAAAGACATGGAAAAAGATTGAAACCCATACAATCTAGAGGTAGATACCATGAACATAGGAGCTGTTATTAAGAGGTACCAGGTCTTAAGTCAATGTTCTTGAAGTCTAATCATATGAGCAACAGTCTCATTCTTTTTAGTCATTCATCATCCCATTTCACAGAGTCAGAGAATCACAGCATGGTTGGGATTGGAAGGCACCTGCAGTGATCATCTAGTGCAGCCTCCTGCTCAAAGCAGGGAGATCTAGAGCAGGCTGGTCAGAACCATCTCCAGTTGGACTTTGAACATCTCCAGGGAAGGAGAGTGCACAGCCTGTCTCAGTGTTTGACATGCCCCATAGTAGAAAGCTTTTCCTTACATTCAACTAGAATTGCCCACATTTCTACTTGTGCCCACTACCTTCTGTCCTGTCACTGGATACTGCTGAGAAGAGTCTTGCTTCACGCCTCCCCGTCAAGTAATTATACACATTGACAAGCTCTCCCTGAGCATTTTCTTCTCCAGGATAAGCAGTCTCTGCTTTTTCAGCTTCTCCCTTTATGTCAAATGCTTTCACCTCCTAATGATCTTCATGGCTGTTTGCTGGACTTGCTTCAGTATGTCTCCATCTTTTTTGTACTGAGGAGCCCAGCACTGGACCCAGCACCCCAGATGCATCTCACCAATGCCAAACAGGAAGGGTCACCTCCCTTGAGCTGTTGGCTATGCGCAGCCCACTGTGCTGTTATCTGCCTCTGCTGCAAGAGCACATTGCTGGCTCATGAGCCACTGAGAGTCCTCTGTATTAATAAACTTCTGTAGATGCTGGCTCAGCTTTCCACACATTGTTTTCAAATGTTTTCAATAACTACTTTTAAGAATCAGGCTTTAGAACAACGCAAGCAGGTGCTACAGAGAAAATTCATGGCTGTCATAACTGGATCCAACCTCATTACAGTAAGTAAGACATAAGGGTGATACTGATATTGTACCTAGTGACTTACAAGAGAAAAAGGATTGGCAATACCAAAGTTAAAACCAATGAAACAGAACTGTCAGCCTTACCCGGAAGTTTTCTGATGCCTAAATGAATCTTCTCTAATTCCACGTTCTTATTATTTCTTGTAAATAAACTCTCTCCTCTGGGTTACTGTAATAATACTCTGGCAATAAAGAGGATAAAGAACAGCATTTTCTTGTCCAAATAACACCCAATATCTGTTCCATTTATCACATCTCATTAACAGGAAAAAAAGTAAAGCCTTGCTGAATGTCTTCAAATATGACAAATTTCATTAGCATTATTTAACCTTAAAAATGATAAAATCTGTTTGAAACTTGCAGTCTAATAGTACCTTCACCCACCCTACATTATGCTATCAGAAATGGGTTAATGTCATGCATACATACAGACCAAATACTTTTTTATTTATTGGCAAGGCAACAAGGAAATTCACTTAATGACAGGTTCTTGGACTAATGTATTATTCATTTTGTTATGTGACAGTAGAACAAAATTGTACCCATAAATATATAATCTTGTACACCACTTTTTAATGTAGTTTACATTTATGAAATAATTGGCTGTCTTTCACCACATTATCTTCTCTTTATTCACTTTTTTTTCAAGCAGGTGTCATAAGATGCAGTTTGTGACATAGAAGATGCATTCATTCCAGGAACAGAGGCCACAACCAGCCTGGATAAACCTATGAATTTCAACCTCCATTTCTGAAAATGTCTTCTTGTCTCTGGAAGGATTTTGGAGGTAGCTTTACAGTATTTTTCCACATATAAATCGCTACTTTGCACCTTCTTCCTTATGATTAACATTATGTATTTTTAAATGTATTAACACATTTGAGTTCATCAAACTGTATCTAATCACCAGCATACTTGCCTTCATGTATTTAATGATATGTGGGGCGTTGACTTACATAATAAAAATGCTCAAACCTTCTTAGTCAATATACTACAGCAAGGCAAGCCATGAGTAGAGAGACATCTCAGCACAGGCAACACTCTCACTGGCAGGGCTGGGGCTGGCAACGCTAGCCACTAACAGTCCCAAGACAGTCAAGCACTAAACCAAGACCCAGATACACCCGGGGAGTCCAGCCTGAGGAGACACAGCCAAAGAAAGGACTACACCATAGGTCCAAAGTTCATCCAGAAAACAGGGCTGGATGCAACCTGTAACATGTTTCATAAGGGGCCCATCCAGGAGACAAGCTGCTAATAGCTGGAGCTGAACTAGGGCACCTGGGCAGGTGAGGATGGTCAGGTGAGGGTGAAAGGCCCAGGTGAAGATGCTCAGGGTAATCAGTGCCCTCAGAGCCCAAACCCCTTCCAGCTTCCATCACACATTTGCTCGCCTTCATAAATTGTTATGAAGATCATCTAGATCATTTTATCCTCTCCAGTCACTTGCATGGTCTCTTCAGTTGCTGCTCTCACAGGTTCACATCCAGTTCTGGGTTAGGTGCCCTACGCATTACTTACGCCAAGAGATCTTTTACTTTAGGCAGCAAGGAGGCGTAGGAAACAGTTCTCTGCAGTCCTGGTACCAGTGCAGCACCTGCTGTTGTGCAGGTGGCTCCCTCCAGCCTGCTCCCCCCTTTTCCCGCTCTGCACCAGCTGTAAAACTCCATTCTGTCTGCACAGGTGAGGAGACTCCAGCTAGCACGCTCTGTAACAACATTGTAAGGCACGTAACAAAACCTATTCCTTCCTCAAGTCTTCTAAACATTTTGCAAATCTTTTGCTTTTGCTCATCAGTAACAGATGAGTCTCATGGACATCAACAGGGAATTTCACAGTGCCAGACAAATGCTGCTCAACTGCCAAAACCAACACTGACTCATTGCTTGAGCAGCAATTAAACTAGAACAATGCAGTTAACTGAAGCCCTCTTCTAATCATTCTCCCAATCCTGTGTTAATTACCTATGCTGGAGGAACTACAGCAATGATGAGCCTGTATGAAAATAAAAAGTAAAATTATATTAAAAATTCAGTAAATTATACAATATTACTTCCCATCAAAATAGTCTAAAATATTCATGTTCCTAAACTACATACCCTACAAAGACCCTAGGATTGTTTGTTAGGCTTCTTTGTATAGCAGGTCACTAACTGTCATTACCAATGAAGTTAAAAGGAAGCATTTCAGAGCGGCTGAGGCCCCACAACTAGGCACTACTGCTGTAGTGGCAAGGTCACCATGGGGTTTATGAGGCAGCCAGAGTGGAGCACAGGCTTTGGGAATGGCATGTTGGTTTCACTTGCGGTAAATGAATGGCCAGGGGCCTCTTCACACAAGCCCTCACTTCTCTGTTTCTCGCAGTGGCCGTTTGGTATGTGTGCATTACACAGGCCTGAAAGCGATGTTTTTGTATGAAGAAGGGCAGCACCACTGACATAACTGCCTAGGTGTTAAAAATACTGTAGTTATTTGCACCTTGCCAGCACCACTCCAGGCATCTTTCTCTGTGCAGGGCTGTGGTAGCTCCCCCAGGCTCTCACCACCAAGGCAGAAGAGCGTCGGCCGCGTTCTGCGGTAGCAGCAGCACACTTCAGCCTCCGTTTCCTCACACCACACCAACACCGTCCCTCTTCCCTGGGGCGACTGTGGACCGCGGCTCTCAGCTGCA
>JANHGB010005215.1:6918-39997 GCA_026283785.1 Coracopsis vasa
CCTCTGTGCTCCACAGTCTCCTTTCATTAGTTCCATGTAGTCGTGGCCTCCTGCCTCTTCTAGAAATGTTCCCACAATGATCCAGCTGAAGCAAAAAACCAAAAGAGATCTGAAAAATGTACTTAATGCAAATCTGCTTTTATTGTGTGAAACACTGATTAGCTCAATAATGTGTGTAAGTTGAGAGATAAAATCTTTGTTCAAAGTGAGGTGGTCACAGAGCATAATTTCATTTTTTGTCATTGTTTTTATTGTTTGACATTTCAATTCCTCAGTTCCTATTTAATCTCTTTTCAGGGGCCTGATTCTGAATACTCCGTGTTTCAGGTAAAATTCTTTTCATAAATACAATTATTAGATACAATCATAGGGAAGAATTTCTGATACACTGTGAATAATACTTGTCTTGTTGTTAAATCCTTAATGGCATAAATTTATTTTTCATCATTTGCAAGGCAGTATATTTGAAAAGGGTATTTTATAATAGGCAGCTTTTATAGTTGGTAGAATTTTATTTCTCTCAAATATTTTCTATAGATTTATTCAACAGTTCAGTAGCTTAGTGCCTTCTAAAAGCTAAATTGAATCTGTTTTGAGCTGAATGACCTTCATCTGCTGATGGAATTAGGGAAAAGACTGTGTATTTCACAGACAGAACAATATTTAAGCTGTTAGGGATCACTTTCATGTTTCATTTAATGCAATGTAATGGTGGGGTGCTACACATGATCTTCCTGCTCTTACAGCTCATTCTTATTGCCTACCTAGTATAGAATCTGATTGTGTTGAAGCTGCATGATGATGCTTTGTGTAAGTGATGGAAGACTGAGGGTAATTGATTAGCTTTCACTCTGTCCACATTAGCACTAGATTACTGAGATGGGAAGAATAGTAATGTGCAGGTGGCATCTTTTGACTCCAGCCTACAGTCAGAAGAGATTAAATGCAACATGAAATTGCATCTTTAAATACAGCTTAGTAACATATTTTACAAGTTTCCACTTAAATTCCAATGAAGTAATGCAAGTTGTTTGCATACAATATGGTTTCAGTGAAGTACTGACAGATACCTTCTTAACTTTAAGGATTATGATTCACAAGGTGGTTGTGAATTGTGGAGTTATCACTGTGTACATAATAAAATGTATGGTAATTAAAAGGATTATTGGAGAATGAAACCTCTTACAAATGTGCGTTATTAGTTTTAGAAAATACATTTTAAGTATTTTAGATTTTAAGTTTATCTATTTTTTAAATTTTGTTTCTGGAGTTTGAGGAGCAAGAGGAAGATATAAGATTCAGTTAAAAACCAGTTATCAGGAACTAAGTGAAAAACACTGTCACTTTTCTTTCTGGAGTTTAGACTTCTTAAGAAATACTGTATTACATTTTTGTACTTACAGTAGTTAAGATACTCTTTCCCTCTTTAATCACTATCAGTTATTGTAAAGTTCTGATTATGAGTTAAGCAAGGTAAATTATTATTATGCTGTATATATGTGGGTTGTCTGAAATGAGCTGTCCCTTTCTTGTTCCTACTGTTTGAGTGCCCATTTCATAAAACTGCAGGTCATCTTAATAAATGCCAGACATGTTGCTTGTCACAAAACAAAATTATTGATCCTGCAAAGAGAGAGCAGATAATATAAATGGAATCTGCTGCAACACTTTGAGTCTCCCAAAGTAAAGGTCACCTTTCTGTAGTTTAAGTAGCAAACTGGCCATTTTTCTATTGCTGTTTTGATCAGAAGTCCTGTAACAAACGTTCCTGCAGGTGATACTCTAATCTACAGGCTGATATTTCATTAAGAAATAATATGCAATATTTGAATTTTTGTTGGCTGTGAAGCCTCAGACTAGGATCTTAAGACTAGAAGAGCCGCCTAAGGATTCTATTTTTTATGACACATACTTGTCCAATAATGTCAATAATGTTGCTTCTCAAAACACATTATCTCATGTTTGTGTTTGGAAAAATCGCAGTAACATACTTATGTTTATATTAAGAACTGGCCCCAGTTTTAGCAATTAGTGTAAAAAAGTTATTGCTTTCAATTCCCAGGAAAAGATTGTTACTATAGGCAGCTTTTCTTATGTCTCATTTAAAGAACAAATGTTTGCATGCATTTGACCTTTTGTTCTATTAAGGTAACATCAGTCTGATTCTTTTTTGAGATGTCTACTTAGGAAATATTAACTATGCTTTTTCACAAGACTGCTGTACTCCCTGTCAGAAAGGAAACAAATGTAATTGTTTTGGCAATTTGGAAAATTTATGATGATCTGTTCAAAATCAGAAGGAAGATCAGGGATTAATCTTAAGGCTCCCTTTATTATACCTTCTCCATAAGTACATTACAGGCATATTAAGTTATCAAAGTGATTGGATCTGCACTTATTTTGCTGGTATGGCTGCCACTGGTTTTTCTTTTCCACATTGATTTGGTTTCTCTATAGTCAACACAAAGCTTGTCACATAGGCTAGAATTATGCTTGCCTTTCCAAACTGCTCGTATAGTCCTCTAGGACATTTAATGTAGCAATTTGTCAGTTCAGTTCACTAACAAGTACTCCAATAATCTCACAATTGGAGATGCTTAATTTATACATTTACACATTTTTTACACTTGATGCTTTGAATGAAGGGGTTCTAGATTATCTTTCTAAAGACTGTCACCTGTGAATAGTAATGTACTGTACCTGCTGGTTAAAAGATTTCTCTTCTTTCTCTACAGATGCCTAGAAAGGGCATTATTTTGCATTACAGTGGTTTACTTACCTACCTCTCCCATCCCAATTTAAATAATGTGTCTGTCAGCAGTGGTACTTGAGCAGCACTGGTATCTGGGGATTTCTTCAAAAGCACAAGTTTCTCAGAGTGTTGCACTGACTTGAATTAGTCAACTTTTCATGAGGAATGAAATTCTGTCCTCCAAACTCAATGACTGTAGCTTTTCCCTCCAAAAGAGTTGTCTAAAATCTTGATCCCCTTTCCACTGCATCAGGCAACTGCAGGATATACACAACTGTTTAAGTCAATACCTTATTCAAGCCTATTAAAACTTTGAAGGGAAAAATAATAAAGAAATGGCAAAACTGCTGATTAGATTATTTACTTTGTGTCCTGAAAATATTTTACATTTTATTTTATCCTGATTCAGGCTGCCTGGAGCCTGAAAACACGAGCTTTGACAGAAATGGTGTACGTGGATGAAATTGATATGGATCAAGAAGAAATTGCAGAGATGGTGCTAGATGAAAATGCCATTGCTCAAGTTGCACGTAAGAATGACTTTCATTTATACACATTGAAGCAAGAAGATCTATTTTGTTCAGGATTGGATTCTAGCATAAATTAGTACATATTGAGGTGACTTGATACTGCTTTTAGCTATTGCTACAAGAAGAGTTTTCTCTTGTTTAGATTGTTTCATGGTTACATGGCAATGTTGAGATACGCCACATGATCTTGATGTAGTGCTTAGTCTTGTCAGACAGGGCTTCAGACAAATAGTGTTTTGTCAGCTTTTCCTCTACATGTCTGTACTGACTAGCTCTTTTCCATCAATGCATTGTTTCTTTTACTTCTTTCTGGCTCCTTTAGGCACTGTGGGAAACTAGAGAAAAATACATGCTCTTGATGTAGTGTAAATCTCATCCATATGCCTGTACTGTAGGCAACAGTCTGGCCAAATCTGACATCACCTTTTGTATCATTTCCCTCAAATATTTTCATTTTCTCTTTCTTGCCTTTCTCTACTTTTTTGACTCTTCCTTACCAGAGGAGTTCTTCAGCCCTGTCAGTGCTTCTTGCATGCAGCTGTTTTCAGCTTCATCAGTTCCCTTCTAAGTGAGCTGCAATTAGTAGTGTTCTACTACTTTTTGGCCTTATTTGTGGTTTTCCCTATTTATTCAGTCCAGTCCGCAAGGGAATTTTTAGGCATCTTATTAGATGTGGCTCTTTGCTGCCTACAGTGTCAAAGAATTCAAAGGAAGAGCTGGATGTAGGTCAGAACTAATACTTGAAGCATTAAAAGCTTTTCTCGTCTGGATAGAAGCAGGCAATTGCATATCTATCTGATGACATTTTAAAAAATGTTCATTATATGCTTGGTCACAAAATACAGTCAAGCAGTATTCAAGTTGTGTTTATACATTATAATAATCTAATTACATGTGTCTGTCTTAAAGCAGCATAATAATAAAATTTAGACTTCTATTTGATTTTATGTCCCCTGTGGTAGAGACCATCTGCCAAGAAAAGTCATTTGATGAATTTTATTGAGAAATAAGGCATTCTGGAAAAATACATTATTTAAACACTATAATTAAACAGAAAAAAAGGTGACTTTCTAGATAGTGTGTCACAGATTTTGAAGCCAAGGAAAATCATTATGATAGTGTGGCCTGCGCTCCTGAATCAATGAGATAAGACTTTGCTATTTGTGCTTCAAATCCACTGGATGTGCCTGAGCTAGTATGCAGTTTTTCAGAAAGCATAAGAACTTTCCAGAGAGAAAGAACCCCCTGCAGTCTTCATTAAATTACTAAGTTTGCTAGCTTTTATCAATGTATGCCTTATCTTTAGTGGGAATTATCAACTGTAGCTCCAGCTGTTGCTTCTTTGTGTACAGTTTAAGCCTGATACAAGGTCTTTATTTTCAAAGGTATATTTCCAAAGTAGCTAAAGCTGTCATTAAGTCATCCAGTAATCTTTTCTTTGGTAAACTAAACAATTTTCTCATTCTGAGGTATATATTCTAATTTTTGAGTTAAATCTTGAAACCCTCTTAACTCTTTCCAGTTAATCTACATGCTTTTTCAGTTTGTCACTAAACCAGACAATGTGTCCACTGACACATAGAAAATACATTTTTCTTCCACAGTTTGATTTTACTTTCTTTATACACCTGAAGTGTTTTTCTGTAACATTTTTATATAAAAGATAAGCACAGATATCACTAGGGAAGGAGCAAAGAGAATGGATTTAGTCTTTGAAGTGATGCCCAGTGACAGGACCAGAGGCAGTAGACACAAACTGAAACACAGGAGGCTCTGTCTGAAAATCAGGAAGCACTGATTTTTACTGTGAGGGTGACTGGACACTGGCACAGGTTGCCCAAGGAGGTTGTGGAGTCTCTGTCCTTAGAGATTTTCAGAAACCATCCAGACAGGGTCCAAGGCAGCTGACTTTAGGTGGCCTGTTAGAGCCTGGCTGGATCAGATGACCTCCAGAGGTCCCTGCCAACATCAGCCATTCTGTAATTCTGTGATCACATCTACTTTTACACATGATCTAATAAGAAAAAGTGGTAGCTGACTGTGGGTTTTTTCTTTTGCTGTTAAAGTGTGTTATCCATAGTTGTGCAGGACTCAGGGTCTTTTATTGTGGCAAATCTAGAATACCCTTCACCACTGAATTTATAGCTTTCAAACTTAAAAATGTGTAGTCATACCTCACATATTACAACTGGTGTTGTGTGTACTTCACTTACCAAGCAGTTCAAATCCTTTTGCATCAGTTAAATATCCATTTAAATTTTTCATCTGTCCTTATCTTATTTTCCAGATTAAGCTATCTTAATAATAGTTTTGCTCTCGATCTTGCATTATTAAATAATTACTGAATAGTAAAGGGTCCAGTGGAAACAACTACTTTTCTGTGGTTCCACTTCATCCATATATATAATAAAATCCATTTCCATTAGTTTTTAAATGTTTATAATTCTGCTGTGTTAAATTTTTATCAGTCTTGTTTATTAATAAAAGTGTCCTATAGTATCATTTTACAGAAAATTCCGAGCATACTACGTTTGGACTCTTAACACCATCCAGTTTATCAGCTAATGTTGTAATCTTGTAATCTTGTTAAAAGTTTTACCTTGACAACATATTTTTCAGAAACACATACTAATTGACAGCTCATACTAATCACAGCTATTTCATTGACAAGGAAGTTACAGGAGTCATCTGCACTCATCACTAATTGCTGAAATTACAGTCTTAAATTCTGGTGCCATTAGTGGCCACATGCACATAGGCCTCTTGATGCCTATTCATAGCT
This sequence comes from Coracopsis vasa, assembly GCA_026283785.1. NCBI lineage: Eukaryota > Metazoa > Chordata > Aves > Psittaciformes > Psittacidae > Coracopsis > Coracopsis vasa. Next base: position 12,983 of record JANHGB010005215.1, read on the forward strand.
CAGTTGCGTTTCTTAAAGAATTGAGTTGTCTGGGGTGAGATCGAGGGCACTAAATCCTGTAAGCATTCTCCAAGTGCACCAAAAGCATGAAACAATCATAGTTATTAAAAACTGTGTCTGGAAAAGGGATTTCAATATCCTACCTTTTTTGTATTATTGTGATAGTTTAAAAAAATGGGCTCTGAAAGTGGAAAACTAGTTCAGCATCTGCTAGCCTGAAAAGTTGAAAGCCACTTTCTCCATTTCTTGGAAGAGTGCCATCGTTACGTTAGAAGCTCTGCTGGATGGGCTGGCCACCCTTTCCGTTGCGTAAAAAATTGAAGATTCACAGGACTGTAAAGAGCAAGTAAGCAACAGAGATCGTAAGTGCAGCCAGCCAGAAGAGAGAGAATCCTGAGTTTTGTTCCTTTTTTTTAACATCACTTACATATTTAGTTGGTATTATGGATTGAAAAAGCTAAAAGGTATTTAGATTGAGTTAGAAGTTACCAATTTGGATAAGTCTACTAGTTTAAACAGTGGTCTGGCAGTATCTCAGAGGTAATCGGAGCTTGAGGGCAGGAGAGATAAAAAACTGAAAAAAGGCAAACTCGGGCTTTATCTTGGTGAATTAAAGGAAAAAAAATCCTATCTACTTATCAGTTTAACTTCAGTTCTTTGAAACATTTGGAATAAAAGCAGTTCATACATATCTAGAAAGCAAGTAGATAAGTAACAATGATATGTCAAGAACTGTCTGTTTCAGCTGAAGTCTCATTTCATTCTGTACATGGTAACAGGTAGTGAACAAACTCAAAGGTGTAGATGTCATATCTTGCTTTTAACCAAGTTTTTAAAACCATCTCTTAGACATTCACTCAGGAGGTTAGAAAAACTGACTATAATCATGTCAGTGAAGATGATGGAAAATCTACATGAAGGAACTAGTAATGCTTATTGATCCACTGTCAAAACATAAATATGTGAAAAGGGTACCCTTCAGCTGTTCACCTGTGCTCAAGCCAATTCAATATTTTCATTGGTGACCTTTGGATATGGATGCGTTTGAACTTTACTGTGCCCTAAATTGTGGGTGAGATCCTATAGAGGTCTAATGACATGAGAGCTTATTCTCCATCTGCCCTGTAGCTGAAGGCTTTGGTTTCCTTACGCAAGTCTGGCTGCTATTTTAGTCCCACATAGAAAATATACCATTTGAAATTAGCATGATCTCATTGTTTCAGTAACCTTTTTTACTTCAGTGCTATCTGTTGCTCCTAAGATGATCTTGAGAATTGTTGTGGGTTAGCCCCAGTAGGCAGCTAAGCCCCACACAGCCATTAGCTTACTTCTTCCAAGTGGAATGGGGGAGAGAATGGGAAAGGTAAGACAGTAATGTTCACTGTGGCAGGTTTCTCACAATAGTCTGATAATTTATCAGTAGTGCTGTGCAATATTTGTTTTTTGTCTTCCTTGTGTATGTTCTTTGTTCTGTGTTTGAACAAAGAGCTTTCCAGTTTTTTGTAAAACAAAATTTTTTAAAATCTGCCAGACAAAGGTAGTGTGTCTCAATGTAAAGTGAGAAATGCTGTTATTTTATAGGACCAGGAACATCTTTGAAAATCCCTGGAACTAGCCAAGGTGGAGGCCCCAGCCCAGCTGTTAGGTGTGTAATTGTTTATATTTTTTCAAATGTGACCAATTGAAATTGAGCAAATCCTAAATTTAACTTCTGGACATGAAATGTTTCAGATATAAGTGTTTAAATTCTCTATTGATAAAAACCACACAATATAAAGATAATGTGCTTAACATTTTCAGGCCAGTAACTCAATCAGGAAGACCTATTACAGGATTTGTAAGACCCAGCACGCAAAGTGGACGGCCAGGTACTATGGAACAGGCTATAAATACACCTCTCACAGCTCGTCCAATTACTAGTGCTTCTGGGAGATATGTTAGGCTAGGAACGGTAAGTTGGTAGACTCTGCTTTCAGAATGATGGCTTTCTTGGTGAGAGTATTGGTACAGTGACATTGTAATTGATTTAAAAGCTGCATCTAAACTCAAGTTTGAAGGAGGTGAGTATTTTTAATTTTTTTTCTAACTTTTCATAGTATAGTTTGAAAATGTTACTTATTTTCTAGTCCTTTTATATTAAAAATGTACAGAAATTCACAAAAAAATCACATAAATTCAAAATTCACAAGTTCCGTGAGACTTACTTTAATTCACTGAAGGCCATGAGAAGACTATGACATGATTTCCCTGTAAGTATGTTGAAACCTGCTCCAAGTTTTTCAGTTTACTACAAAACAATTACTAATCTCTCAGTGTCTGTTACTTCAGAAGATAAGCAAAATAAATTATACTAGTTTTATCCTGGTTTATTGGTAAAATTAATAATCTGCAATTGGCATGAATATGTAATACAGTTTAACATCACGTTAATGGCAAAACGTGCTTTATTCTCAGTATTGCAGGTATTAACTGATAGTCCTAAATCTTTCCTGGAGATTTTTTGTTATGTATCCCAACTGCCTTCAGTCCATCCAACAGTTAGTCTAAGCTACATGTTTGAGCATATTGCGGAAATAGTGGAGAGAGGGAAGAAAAAGGTAGCTCTAGAAGGTGGTTCGTGCAACCTCTTTAGGGAATGTGTGGGGGTAGGACAAAGTCCTGGCTTTCAGAAAAGATGAAATTCAGTAAGGACAGTCTGTACTGCACAGTAGAGTACTGCATCTATAAATGCTTTGTTTTGTTTCGTGGGTTTTTTTCTTTGTTTGTTTGTTTCTGATTTTTTTTTTGGATACTTCTAATATTTTGAAAATTTTTCGGAAAAGTGTAGGGGATCTTCCTACTTAAAAAATTCTGTTTCCCCTTCAGGCTTCAATGATAACAAATCCAGATGGCCCTTTCATAAATCTGTCTCGACTGAATTTAGCAAAATACGCTCAAAAACCCAAACTGGCAAAGGTATGTAAGTATTTTAGTTAATGTTGTGATATCTTTTCCTTATTTTCTGGCATCATTCTAATGTAACTGTACATGGGGATACAAACAATGATCTATGGTGTAGATGTGAAGTTCAGAAAAAGGGTGTGTTTACTTACCTTTTGACAGTGGTTACCAGACTTGAAATTGAAAATGTGTCTGGAGAAACTATGTTGAAACGGTAGCATAGAATCATAGAATAGTTAGGGTTGGAAAGGACCTCAGGATCATCTAGTTCCACCCCCCCTGCCATGGGCAGGGACACCTCACACTAAACCATGTCACCCAAGGCTCTGTCCAGCCTGGCCTTGAACACTGTCAGGGATGGAGCATTCACAACTTCTTTGGGCAACCTGTTCCAGTGCCTCACCACCCTCACAGTAAAGAGCTTCTTCCTTATATCTAACTTGAACTCCCCCTACTTAAGTTAAAACCCATAACCTATTACCCCCTATCCTATCACTACAGTCCCTGACGAAGAGTCCCTCTCCGACATCTTTGTAGGCTCCCTTCAGAATGCCCAATGTTGAACTTTCAGTGCCAGTTTTCTTGCTGCCTCTTTCTGAACACGTTAATTTTCATTATCATCATCATGTTCCTCATATGAATCAAGAACAGTAATGTCAACCAAGGGCAAAGGACAGAAAAACAGCTTAGTATTTGGATGCCCAATTTCAGACTGATGTAGTGATAGAGATCTTCTGGAATGGTGATTTTGCTGCAGAACCCAACCTCTAGTTGATAATCCTAGTGATCCTATTCCTGTTTCTGCATCCTCTGCACCATATATACTCTCCCTGTGTTCTTAGACTGTATGCATTTCTTAAGTTCCTGCCCACGTCTTTCCTACCTTACAAAATCTGTTTCACTGTCCATCAAACTTAGTCACTGCATCAGTGAGCTTAAAGTCTTGCTCCGCTTACTGTCATCAGTCAGGTTAGGAGTGTCAGAACAATGAACAGGGAAGTGACAGGTAGTGGGGTTTGTTGCTGCACTGTGTGGATTGGATCAAAATATGGATGTGCCCTGAAGAGATGTCAGCCTACAACCACTGTCTGAAAGCTGATGTTCATAGTGCAGCAGTAGCTGTGTAATACCAAGTTCTAATTCAGCTATTAATAGGAACTTAAAGCCTTTTCTGATACATATTTTTAACCTTGTATTTAAAAATGTTAAAACATTTTAACTGCTATCTCTGTGTTTCATGTTGAAGAAAGTTTTAAATGAAAAATTATGAAGGCGTAACAGGAATTTTGCATTATAACAGCTTCTTGAATAAGCTTTAGACAAATTTAGAGCTGTCTGTATGGTTTCTCCCTGATTGTAGTTTCTTGGACTGTCAGCTCTGCCTGAAATGTCTAGAATTGTTAGCTGTAATGGAAGTGCGTGTGCTTTCACTGAAATTCTTATTTGACAAGAGATTTGTCCTGACAGAAACACTTGCTCTAGGGTAACTGCAAGAGAGTTGCTTGCAACCAAGACCATACTCCTGAAATACTGTACTTGCTTAAACCAAGAATGATTGAACATAATTACTATAATTTTTTAATCTAATAATTTTAGAAGAGAAAGTTGGACCTTAATTTGTGTATTTTCTTTTTTCTGCACATTCACTTTTCTACATCTTCACTTTCCCAGTCCTGTGGCTGTCAGCTTCTTTCCATCCCATGGAAGCCTTTATGGAACTGGCTGCATAACATCAGACACTCAGATACTGCAGTGTGATGTTGTGTGATAAAACAGTCAGTTCCACAGTACTCACAGGATTTAGTGAAGCATTTGGTTTACATAGATTATAACTATGAGGTTGAGCAGCTCTGCTGTATTACAAAATAATAGGTGCTTCTAAGAGGATTTCCCTGGGTTGCAGGGAAGGGGTAGTTTGTCTAATCAGGTATGTAGACTGCTTTTTTATTTTGGGGAGGAGAGGAAGAGAGATATTTTTGGCATAGGAAATGAAAAATAAATTCAAGTTTCTCTCTTTCAAGTAGTTTGTTAAATTTTCATGTGGTATCTCATTTATTTCCAGTCTGAAACACAATAAGAAACCTGTTTTGACTGTCTTCCCTACTGAAGACATGTAGTGGGTTTAAGAGATTACTTTGGGATTAGCAGTTATACCTCTAACCTGAAAAACCCCAATGTTAATCTCTGTTATAAATCATACTGTAATGACTTCAGCAGGATAACTCCAGTAATTTGTAAGCTATATGATAATTTTTGCTGACAGTTTTTCGTTTTAAAAATGCTGATTTTTGCATACTTTTAGGTATCTCGAGTAAGTAAGAGCTTGATACAGCCTGGGTACATTTAGTTCTTTGCTTTACATAGAGCTAATAAAGATCTTCAGAGTTTAGAGTAAGTTGCTATAGAAAGTATAAAACTATATCTTAAATAATTTCTAAGTTTTTTGTTTTCTTTTGTGGAATACTGTTGCACTTTTTTTAATGCGCACAGCCATTAGAACACTTGTTTGACTGTGGTTTTAGACTTATGCATCTGAAATTGAACTTTGAGTGTTACAACATAGGGGTATAATCTGTATATTAATTTCAAGCACTTGTTTTTCAATTTAATGACAATAACATTTTTCCTAAATCTGGAAACTGAATCCTGCAATACTGTTACTCCTTATACTGGAAAGAGTGAGGAACGTGTTTTTTGAGGTTTGACAACAAATTACTCATTTTGAATGAAGCATGATTGTTAATCTAGACTTAATTTCCAGCTGTTGAGTTATCAATGTATATAAAATCTATACATTTTAAACAATATGATTTAGAAGTGTCTGCAAATAATATTTCTAGTTTAGTAATAATGTTTTCTGTTTAGTATCTTGATAATCTACAGTATTTTCCCTTATCTTGCAGGTTCTTGCAACAATGGAACAACTAGAAAAAGTCAGTAGTTTCCAGGAGTTCGTACAAATATTCAGCCAGTTTGGAAATGAAATGGTAGAGTTTGCCCATTTAACTGGAGATCGGCAAAATGTAAGTATTAATAACAAGCTGTGAGAGATGTAACGCATCGCTTTCATCTGATGATTCACTGGAAGGCTTGGGTTTTTGTAGGATGATTAATAAGAAATTGCTGGTGTCCTACCTCTGAAGCCTAACTTCTCCTTCCTCTACCTGAAGGAGGTCTTTTGATTTTTTTAAAGCTCAGCCTGAGAAATATCACTGCATTGTTTGATCTATGTATCTTCCAGAAGCCTGGATGTGTGTTACTTGAGATGTTCTTTTAGCTTCAATCACTGTCTTTTGGCTCTAACTTTTATGGCTTATTACTTTGGTAGAGAATTTTTCTGTTCTGACTTGACAAACATTTGATGTTTGCTCACAGTGAAAGGATTTGAGGGCAGAGTAATTATTTTAGAAAACTCCAAAAGAGAAATCTTTACATCCTAATAGAGCATTTACTGGGTTTGTGTTGGGGTTTGTATGTTGGGTTTTTCTTATTTTTGAATATTTTTCTACATTTAGGTCAAAACTTCCTTAAGTCGTGGTAATGGTTTTTTTACTTCTCTCATGCAGCTACTCTTTCAAGAGCCTTTCATTCTTGCAGGAAGCTTTTTTCTGCTGCTTCCAAGTAAATAAAAGGTTTTCTGAGGCCTAAGACTTCTGCTGTGAGCTCTAGTTGCTTCCCCTTGGCAATGAAATCATCCAGTCAGAACTGAACCAGGATCTAATACAGACATACAGGGTCCCTCATATCCAGCAGAATTCAGAACTTAATTTGTATAAGCAATTGGCCAACCTCATGCATCTCCTTTTACTGCTGCTGTGTTCTGAGTCTGTTTAAGTACATGCTCAGTATCAAAGAATAAGTTCTGAAAAGCTACATATAATTAAAGGAAATACCTACCTGGAAATGAACTGTCTTTATTTTTCCCTGAAATATTCATAGCAGTTCTTCATTGGAAAGAGAAGGGTGCATTGCCAGTGAGTTATATTCTTTTGAGCTATCTCTGGCCTTTGGCTCTCCTGTCCTTGCCCACTTGTTTCTTTTGGAAAGAGTGTTTCATTACAGTTTTTTAAATTGTGTCAGGACTTGCTTGATATGCTCACTTTACAGTGTGTACAGTGTCCTGTGTGGCACTGTTAGGTTTACTTGGAGTGGTTTTCCTTAGTATAATTAATAATAAGTATGCTAGAAACTCTTGGGTGTCGTCAGATTTATCAGAATGTAGTCAGAATTCCAGAAATCAGCTGTTTTGGGGTGGGTTGGTTGTTTTGGTTTTAGTTTGCTTTTAATGTGGTGATTATGATCTTAAAGGTTTTCTGCAGTTGGTAAATAAGATTTTTATTGAGGTGTCAAAACATACTGCTGCTGTGATTTATCCATGTTTTTTGCTAAACTACAGTAAACTGGGATTAATTCCATCCTGTAAACCGTTCCCTTTTCAGCTAGTCCCATACAGTTGCCCGTTTAACACTCAAGTAGCACTCAGCTATCTTTGCGAGCATTGGGATCTTAGTTGCAGTTTTGTAAGTTCTTCGTCTCATTAGACCCTCTCACATGTTGAGGGATTAATGTCTTCCCCTCTTCCCTCTCTCCCACCCCCATCCCAATTTGGACTCTAAATTCTTCCCTTTTGATTAACTTTTCTGGCTGTATAGTTTGGTCTTGCAGGTATATCCCTCTCCCTGGGAGTTCTTGAAAAGTTTCTGTACTTAATGACTTTCTACAGAGGAAGTGGGATTTTATTTAGACTGTTAAAACTTTCTTTACTACTGGTATGTCGTAAATATAACACTCAAGTAGACAAAAGATGGTTTTAGTCATCTATTCTTTTCCCCTTGTTTTTCTGTTTTGTGAATAATGCTATGTGATAAAGATAGCAAAATTAGTGACAGTTTACATAACAAGCTCTGTATCTCTGAGATCTTCCTTCTTTGAAATATCAGTTGAATAGAGCCAAGAATAAATGCATAAGTAAGTTAAAATCTGTCTGAAAATCAAGTTCTAGCTCATGAGTTAGGCTGAAAATAGCAGTTGTCAGACATAAGGAAGCTTTCTTACAGCACATCCATCTGCAAGAGTTTTCCTTTTTCCATTCTCACAAGCAGTTAACATTTTAGATATTGTGTAATATTCAGGTCATCTTTTCATGTTTAGGATTTGAAGGATGAGAAGAAAAAGGCTAGAATGGCAGCATCTAGGGCTGTTCTTGAGAAGTGCACCATGATGCTTCTAACTGCTTCGAAGGTGAGTGGGTATGCATGCTTTTACACAACTTAGTTAAATCACAGAGAACGGTGTCTGGCAGGATAGCTGACTCTTCTTTCTCAGCTCCACTTCATGCTAAAGAAGGGTGTAAGGATAAAGAATGAGTGGAGGAAAATCTTTGAGAACGGTATGAATTTACTTAACACAATAGCAGTTTAACACAAAGAATTAATCATATTCTAACACATTCTTTAGACTTGCCTTAGCAGGAATCATTCATTTCACTATACTGCATGTGTGCTCTTTCATAATACTTAACTTTGCTTTTCTTAAAAAGACTTGTCTGAGGCATCCAGACTGTGAATCCGCTCGTATAAACAAAGATGGAGTTTTTCATCGGATGAGATTAGCTTTGGAACAGGTAATAGAAATTGTAACTGACTCAAGACCAAATGGAGAAAATGAAATGGCCCCCATCAGCATATATTCTGGTATCAAAGAGTTCAAGGTAAGAGCGGAAATAAATAGTATGGTTTTCTAGGGCCTAATAAATTATCTCAAAACTAGAAGGGGGGTGTGTGTGTGTAAATGTTTTGTGTTGTTTTGTTTTGCTTTTTTTAAATTCAGAATGGCAGACCTGCATCTTTTCAGCAGTGTTAACTTAAATAACTGTCCCAAAATAGAGAATCTGGCAAGAGATGGTTATGATTTTATTGTTGTTGCCAAAATGCACCTTTTGATACTTGCCATCTCCACCTGTATCAGGGTGCATTCAGAACTCTTAATGCTTGTTGATGTTGAATAAACCTAAGTATCAGGATATCTATAAGAACCTCATTAAAATAGTTCTTGAAGAAGAATTCTTGCTTTTTAACTGGTAGTATTTTTAAAACTGCACGCAAAAATATTAATCCAGACATTTAAAAAAGCAAACCGTCGTTCAAAGACAGTATCATGAGTTGAAATTGTATCATCTCATAGTGCAGTCGGTTTTTCCTGATAAAGGCTTTTCTAAATTTCCTACTCAGTTAAGAACAGTTATGAACAACCATGTCTTATTTCTTAGGAGTCTGTGACTTTTTTATTTTTTTATTCTATTTTTATTGTTTTTAATTGTATTTTGTTATTCATTCTCCCTCACTCCATTTAGAATTTGGCTGATTTTTTTTTTGTGAAATGCCTCAAATTATTCAATTTGTTACATGTAAATATTTAGAAAAATACTCAAAAGAGATGATACAGATGTGCAAAGATCAAACAAAACCTGCATACACAATTTCTGAAACTTACTGAACTTAGAAAATCTTTATTGACAGCAGTGGAACAGTTGTATATTTGCTGTTGCTTTTCCTAAGTGGCCAGTAATTTGCTGATGGTGTTATTACATTTAAATTGAGAAAAAAAGTACCAAACCCTTAACTGGATGTCTGGATAAAGCAAATCATTGGAATACTTTGGGAAATGTGAATAATTAAGAAAGCACTGAGGAGAAAAAGCAAATGTAAAATGATGCATCTGCTTTCTGCATTTGTGTCACAACCGCGCAGCCACATAAATTCTCAAGGAACTGCTCTGTTTCTTTTTTCAGAATAAGGTGGAGGGTCTTCGTGAGAATCTTTATTTTCTGTCAAAAGAGAACCTTTCAACAATGCTGGAAGTTATCCTGGAACATACGGAGGACTTCACAGACTCTGCCTATACCAGTCATGAGCACAGAGAACATATTTTGGAGCTGTCTAAACAGGCTAAAATGGAACTAGAGCAGCTGGTTTCAGTGTGGATGCAAGCTGTAAGAGCTTTTTAGCAAAGTAAATCTTTTCACCTCTACTTTGGAAAGAAATTTTTAATGCAGTGTTCCTTCTGGTCTAGGAAGAGAGAACTCTCTGTTTTCCTCACAGTCAGAGCTGAACAAGGAAGCCAGGGTTTGTTCTGTGCTTCTGCAGTTTCAATATGTTCTGTCCCTGCCCCAGTGGTGTTGCTTCATTGATTCTTTGATGGCTAAATTAGGCTACTGGTGGCAGTAGGCTAATGAAGCTATAAGTGGAAACAAGAAGGCAAATGGAAGTATTGCTCAGTCTTAAACAGTTAGGTCTTTGGTGGAGTAGTTCAGAGACTTCAATGGTCTTGGTCCCATGGCAGTGACCAGTTTCTGTTACTTGTTTTCAACAGAATATTGGAAAACAGCTGAACTACTGAAAAGGAAAATACTCTAAAAACTTCACATTTTTTTAATCTTGTGGAAAGAGGAAGGACACACGAAGACTTAGAGGGAATTTTTGTTTGTCCTTTTTACAAGATCTAACCGATAATTTTCTTTTTTAGAGAAGTAGCACATTAAGCCTTCCTCTGTCAGTTGTTTTATCTTGTCCCTTGAAGATGATAGAACATAAATGCAAAAGGGGGAGGAAAAGCAGAGGTGGAAAATGCAGCTGCTTCTTTGATGCTGACTTGCCTTCGGTCTTGTTCCTGGGAAAACGTATAGCACAAAATCTTACCAAAACTGTGAAATATGGCAGATGTGTACTAGTGCAGGGTACTTACATAACTGAGTGTATTGACTTCCGAGAAACCATTTTTGTTCTGTTTCTCCTTTTTGAATCAGATGCTGCAGTCAGGTATTCTTAATGCAGTAATGCAGTTTAAACAGCATATAAATCTTACTGATAATACAGACTGCTGTTACTACAGAGAAGACACGTATAGAATAATAATTGCATATACTCCTTAACTCCATATAAGAAACTAAAACTGTGTTTAGCTTGGTGTTGGTGATTAGCCCTGATGGATAGGCAGCTGTGTAAGCACTGCTCAGCAATAACTAACACATCCCAGTGCTATCAACACTGTTTTTATCACAAATCCAAAGCAGCACCATACCAGATACTATGAAGAAAATTAATTCTATCCCAGCCAAAACCAATGCACTTGGGTATTTCAGAGTTCTGTTACTGGTAGAAAATGGTCACCTCTAAATAGTACACATGCCATGTTTCAGGTGATAGAAATAAGAACCTAGTGCAAGACTACGCATATATATGATCCATGAAAATATTTGGGCATGCACATGTGTGCTTGTGCATTGAGTGTTTTCATTAATGAATAACCCAGCAGCTTCATCAGAGGGTGAATATTTTCTGAGGGACTTAATGTAATTCAAGCTGGATTGTTGATTAGGATACATGAACTGGGGGATATGTAGAGCTTTTGGAGTGCCCAATTGCCTCCCTTTTTGCTCACCATACTTCCTCAGCAAGCAGAGTAACTGTGAGTCTTCAGTGAAGGGTATTTTTAAACAGAAGACTCAAGTCTAGATTTGACTCACATTACTGATTGCTCTTTCTTGTGTTACAGTATGTTGATGAAGCTGGCGCAAAACAGATAACCTACTGCTGTTCATTTACTTTTAAATATTTCTGATATCCTTCCTGTGTATGTTTGAGCTCATAAGGTCACAAGATACTCTCCTGGTTTATGTTTTCCTATAACCATATTTTGGCTAGACAGTTCCTTCACTTTGTGTTTTAAAAAAGTTGCACATAGAATGCACTTACACGAATTACTTAAAGCATTAAATTTGAGAGATAAACAGCTTTGAGACAGAGCTTTACAGATAAGAATACCTGAAAAACTTGCCATATTTGCTTGGGTGGGTGATTTTTCCTTCAAATAAAATGGGGGGTATGCATGTCTATACCTACACACATTTTGTCTGTGTATGTTTATGTTAATTTGGAATCTGAAACACTAATATTTTTTTTCAGATATGGCTATTTTAGCAGTCCCAGCTAATGTAATTGTTTCCAATATATTTCAGAGAAGAATGCAGAATTACTGCTACTTAACTCTTTTCCCAGTGTATGTCTCTTGGCATTTGGTTTGTTCCATAGATAGGTGCTGTTTGCAGAAGTGGGAGCTCTGTCTTGAAGCTACCTTAATGAAATGTTGTAGGCTACTGTACTCCTTTAAGTTATATGGACAATGACCTAGAGTCTTACAAGGATGCTTTAAGTAACCTTTTTTTAGTCTAGTATAGAACTTTTGGTATGACATTTTAGGTACCACTTTAATTTAAAAGGGTCTTTGTCTTTTAAAAACTACTTAAAAATTGCCTTAAGCTGTTGCTCTCCTTTAGGATGTTTACACAGAAGAATTTTGGAAGTTGTGAATTTCCTGGGGAAAAAAAAAAGCAAGCTCAGTGAGGTTTAGAAATAAATTGCTGTTGAGCAGAAACAGTCAATTAATTTGCATCAGTATTATTTTTAGATTTGATTTGGTGATAGCTGTTTCTATAAAAGACATTTTCAAGTAGAATACACATAGGATGTGCAAATGAAAACATCACATATAGAAAGAAAAGGCTGTCTTCTAAAGCAACTTGAAGTAATGACACATGATGTGAGGGTGGGATTTGCTGGGGTATTTGTGTAATGTTTTGTCGGTTGCTTTCTTCGACTTGTAGCAAAACCAGAAGACAAAGGATCTCATGGAAGACTTGGAAGTAGCCATTTTAAAAACATGCCAGTGCATGAATGAACTTAAAAGAGAGGTAAGTTTAGTTTAAGCAAGCATAAACTGAATAAAAGCGTGACTTTCTTGCTTGTTGTATGTGAAGTTGTAAAATAGGATCGTGTACCCCCAAAAGATAGGAACTATTTATGGACAAGAGTAGTTAAATCAGAATTACATCTGGGAGCTGATAAGCAGTTGTCTTCTGTGTCCTTACTAGAAATGCTTAGAAATCTGTTAGATACATAGGCTTTTTGCTAACTTTGACAACAATAAAAAAGGTAAGTGTTTGGACATAAGTACTATGTATAATCACTACTTTAAATGTAAAGGCTAAACTTTCCTTGGGGATGCATGCATCACTGTTTTAAATGCTTTTTCTTGTAGCATGTGCTTAAATGAATAAATCACATTTGCTGTCTGTTTGTACTTAACCTCTGCTGTTGATTTCTATAGCAGAAATGTGTTATGATAGTGCCTTACACTCAGGTATTTTTCTAGACATTTGGCAGCTGTGTATGTTCCTGTTGTAAATCATTTTTTCCTAAATGCAAGCATGCTGGGTGTCAACTTACATACACATACGAGATAGCTGCCTCATTTGGTACATGGGATGGACTGCACTTGCTGATCAGTGTCATGTGTGTGCATTCAGTTGTCCCCCTCTCCATTAATGGATGGCATTGCCGCCTTGTCTGTTCTACAGATTTGAGCCAAACACAGAACTACTGGTTTCTGGCAGCTTTCAAAATACTTGCAGTAACTGCTTCACATTACTGTTCCTTTACAGTAAGACAACAGATGGAGAAATGACGACTAAGAACAGTGAGGGTTTCAATACTAGGCTACAGAACAGTACAAAGATGTTAGGGAAGTATGGTGAACTTGCTTAGACTGAACTCTCAGCTGCTGTAACTGGAAAACCACGACTGCGCGAAAAAATCGTGCTGCAGACTTTTTAATAGCAGCAGAATGAGAAATTTCCTTTTCTGGATTGTAATTCTTGCGGCTGGCCTGAGGATTTGAACAGTGCTTTGAACCTAGTTCAGTTGCAGCTAAGTGTTTTGCACTTCTGCTGTCAGGCAGTGTGCTGGGCTCCTGCGAAGTGAAGGGTACATAATTAGTACACTTTGATTAATGTTTTTTTGTTCAGTCAATATTATGTAGGAAGTCAGTAGCAGAGCTTCTCTGGAGTGGCGTTCAGCTACTTTAACTGTAAGATCATCCTTTCTGAGTAACATTGCTCTCATGTGCTGAATGAGGAGGGAAGATTCCTAGTCAAAATATATGTGACTATATAATTGCATGGATCATAAAACCAAAGGTGGCTGGAATACAGTATGTGGAAGAAGTCATTAATATCCTGTATTTTCTTGCAGCTCCATAAATGTAAATCTTACCTTATTATCTTGCCCACAGATTTCTATTTGTGCAAATGTTACACACCAAAGACTACAGATTTACTGCACTTAAGTTAAAGAAGTTTTTCAGCTGACAATAACAAACAGAGATGGCATAAAATACAAACCAGCGGGTTACATGTGCTCTGGGGTGTAGCTCCATATTAAAAGCAATGCAGGGGAAAATGTATCACACTGGTTTAGAAATAGAGCAAATTCAGTGGGTGTGGATTTCTAAATGAACAAATCCTAAGTTCTGCATGACTTGCTTTGGTGATCTGTAGAGTATAAAAGTTTGCTTAGTAAGAGCTTCTTTAAAATACATGCTACTTGTAGAAGTAAATTTAGAGTATTATGTCATTTTCCTTGTTCTCTGTGTAGTAATTAGATTGATCCCAGCGTAGCCATGCTTCTGCACGTGGCTGAGGAGGACTGTCCTGTCAGTCTGACTTCAGGTGCTGCAGTGTATCAGCCAGCAACCAGGATCTATATTGGTGAAATTGAAGTATTGTGACTAACTAAAGAGGGAGCCTGGGTGGCTGGGAACACAAGACAGCCCTGTTAAAAGTAGTTCTTTCCCATCTCTGTCACTTTATGTAAGAAACGAAAGGTATGTTCCTTCCTTGAGATGATTTTCTAACGGTGAGAGACAGCACTAAGTAGAAGCGCATTTCTTTTTTAGGTCAGGATGAAAAGAATCTCTGATGAAAAGTAATCTCTATGTAGGCTATATATAAATGAGAATTGCTGGTTCCTACTGTAACATTGTTGGCTTGGCTTCACGAACGAAGATTTGGGAAGGGTTTTACCCACGCTTACTACAAGCACGATGATGACTAAAAGGGCAATGTGGGATAGGCAAATCCGGTTGCAAAAAGCACAGCGAAAGGTCTCCTTGGATGGTATAGGCGAGGCACGATTCTTTCTACGAGACTGTCATCTCCTCGTTCAATCTCAAGTGACCAATGTCCTGAGCTGCCTGCATGCAGGGTTGGGTCTGTGGCTTCCAGTGCACCTTATCGCCTGCCATTTCGTGGGAGCAGTGGTTTAAAGTAGTTTATAACAGGTTTTCATAGCTTTTCTCTTGTCTCTAGAAAACAGTCACAGAAAATTTTGAGGCAACAATTCAGGTTTCTTGCATGAAAATGAAAACAAATCAAAACCACCCACAAAGCAAAAAACCCCAACCTTAATTCTGGACTGCAGAGGAAGTACTGCTGGGGAAGGGGATAAAATAGAGACGAGACCAGTGGAATAAAACTCCCCCAACATATCATTCTAGTAAACACTCTCTTACCTACAGAGTTCAGGCCCACTAGTGGCACAATTTCAAGCTCATTGTATTCATAAGAACTTGAAAAATAACTTTCTTCATGAATAGCCAAGTTTGTTGTATACTCAGTGCAGTCTGGCAAAGTGAATGTACTATTACAAAAATCATAATAGTCTTAAGAGCAAAAGAATGCTGTTTCTACAAAGATCACTATTTTTGTTTCACTTATGTTTTTAAAATGGGCTGATTTTAAGTCAAGTCAGTCATAGGTAAACCTATTATGACTAGTGACTGTAGAACTAGAAGCAGCTATCACCAATAGCTGTTGTCAAGCAGAGTTCTTCACAGCATGATTTCAGCAGATCCTTGGGGCTGATAGTGGATCTGGATTTAGGGATGTGTTTCAATGGGAAGCTTCTCCTTGCTTGTCAGGATATATGGAGAGTTCTGTCGGGAGTATATGGAGTATTTCTCCTTGCAGAAAAGATGCTTTTTACTTTTCTAAGGTCAGGCCACAAGGTGATTATATTTCTTTGCATAACTGAGAATTCAATTTATTCATAGGAACTGAATTTCTATTATATTATAATCTCAGATGCTGTGTGGCTTCAATCTGATCCGCAGTTCAATGTGTGTTCTTCATGAGGAGTAGCCTTTGTGCCATGCTTATGCTGAACTTGGTGCCGCCCAAATTCATGCAGCTGGTTTTCTCCCAGCTGTAGCATTATCAGAAAGCAATAGTGTCATAACTTCATGTCCTCATTTTACCCAGCTCCCCTTTTGCTTCTCTCCATATTTACTTGTGGGGGTTGGTTTTTTTTGTGTGCATTGGAGTTTATCTTTGTACTTCGAATAGTAATTGAAGAATTAAAGTCCCAGAAAACATGCAGGCTGTATAGGAGCTTTCATGGCAGTATATTTTTTGTTTCTTGGAAAAATCAGTTTGTCTCTTAAATTTATTTTTCTTGGTACTGGATGAATTTTTTTTCTTTCCATGGCTTATCTCTGCTTCTTCTTTTAATGCTACTCAAGGTTCACAGTGCAGCAACATCTTTGGCAGCAGACCTGCTAAAATACCATACGGATCATATGGTTCTCAAAGCATTAAAAATCACAGGAGTAGAAGGAAATCTTGAAGCTGTAGCAGAATATACTTGCAAGCTATCAGAGCAGAAAGAACAACTTGTTGAGGTGAGTTCACAGCTGCTTTCGTTCTGTAAGGCACGCACTCTAGAAAATGAGTGGCCAGATTTGTCTTAATCTATTATTTAGGAAGGCTTTGGTCTGTGCTTTTATAATGTTTATTTTATTTTCCTGGTATACTGTTGAATTTTGTATTGCTCTTGGTAGGGTCTGAGCCAGCGGTGTCACTGTGGCATACAGTTGTTGTAGAAGGGATGTACAGCCATACCCAATTTTCCTTCTGAATCTAGCCTCAATCTTTATGTGTATTTTGTGACTAAAACAGTCATTAAAAAAAGTAGGTTTCTAGATCCAAATAGAGATGATAGCCTTTTTCTTTCATACAGTAGGCATTCAGCAACAGCTGAATCCGAAGATGTGTTTTAAGAGCGCTGGGAGTTTAGGGTTAAGTTTCTTAATGCAGTGAACTTGACTGTTTTGAAGATCTTGTGTAGGTTTTGTCAGACGAGAGGGCCACTGAAAATCTGTCTGCTTTGTGAAAAGCAGTCTGTATGTTTCACGTACTAACACATTCATGGTTTCATATGGGTAGTATTCACACACATGAACAAATAGGACTTCCGAGACTACTGAGAGATCGTGGCTTTTAGGAGATCGTGGTTTCTAGGAGTGCCTGTGGAGAGGATGACTGCCATGTATCTCATGTGTTGCTCTCTCGTCTGACAGATGAGCAGAACTCTACCAAGTAGGATACATACAGAGATACGTCACTTTGATCTGGAACATGGTGATGCCAACACATGTACTTTCATGGCATATAAATCTTACTAATTTCTAAAAAATTTCTGATACCATATGGGGCTTGAGGATTCATCCCAGAAGTATGAATATGCAGAAGCATCACCCTTGAATTTCTGGGGCTGGCGAATCAACGCTATGGACTTTTAATTTCAGCTTTGCTGTCTCCTTTTTCTGTGACTTCAGTAGTGTTCCAGTGAGACAACAATTTTTTCTTTCTTTTCTTTTTCAGGCGTAACTATGAGATTAAATAATGTTTCTGTGTGAGGCCTTGTAGCATTTTTGATGATGGACAGTGCCATTAGTTTCATATTTGCTGTCTCTGTCTTTTCAATTCTCCTTTTGATCTGAAAACTTCAGTGTTCCTTCTCAGGCCAAATTTCACTCTTAATCTTGCTAACAAGAAAAAACAAAAGCCAACAAAACAAAACTACATTTTACTTACTATGAAAGGAAACGATTCTTCCCTAAAGTAATTTGATGGTTATTTGCTCAAAGATAATTCACTCCCCTGGGCGATGAAAGCCTGAATTTTCCACATGGCTACTAATTGCTGAGTAAGCCTGTTTTGGGGAAGTCATTTATGCTACAATTTTTCCAAGTTCTGTAGGTGCCTTAATTAGCTTTCAGGTTTATTCAGTCATAAATATGTGAATTGTTGTTGGTTTATTTTTGTTTATTAA
The DNA here is from genome assembly GCA_026283785.1 of Coracopsis vasa. Classification (NCBI taxonomy): domain Eukaryota; kingdom Metazoa; phylum Chordata; class Aves; order Psittaciformes; family Psittacidae; genus Coracopsis; species Coracopsis vasa. Next base: position 30,928 of record JANHGB010005215.1, read on the forward strand.
GAATTTTCTTGGTGATTTTCTACACATTCCAAGTCAGGATTTAGCCCTGTTATTATTGTAAATGCTCCCTGGGAAACACCCAGCTGTATGGTCTCCAAGTTTCTGAAAGGACCATCAATAGCTTTGTGGTTCTGTGTATGTGTCTTTGTGCATGTGCACCTTTCCTCACTACTAATGAAAGCATATTTTTTAACCCTTCCTTTCTCTCTTTAATTTATGAAATATATTCAGATGTGTCGCTTACTGAGGCATGTTTCTGGAACTGAGCCCCTCGAGATTACATGCATACATGCAGAAGATACCTTCCAGGTCACTGGCCCCCAGGTATGCTTAGCTTTTATCTGGACACTTCTACTGGACATAAATCAATAAAAATTACTTGTATGAATTTTTTGAAGACCTGATGTTGAACTGTTCAAAACAGTACTAAGAAAGAATTACGCTTTAATGTTGGGTGGTAGCTAAATGAATGCACAAGGAAGATCATCAAGCCTGCGGATGTCAGATGAATACACTATAGACATAAAAGTAGCAGTTTAATTTTGTAGTTTGCCTGTGAAGGCATTCGTGAATTCATGTGCAACGCTGTGTACTGGGACTACAAATAGCAAATACTTTGTTCTCTGTCCAGATAATTTCTGCTGCAGAAACACTGGCATTACATCCATCTAGCAAGATCGCGAAAGAAAATCTTGAGGTGTTCTGTGAGGCCTGGGAGTCTCAACTGAGTGACATGTCTATGTTGTTAAGAGAAATCAATGATGTGTTTGAAGGAAGAAGAGGTAAGAACGCTATGTAGAAATAGAAAAGTAGTTTTCAAAACACGTAGTCTAAGAATTTTAAGTGTGATTCAGAAAGTCTGGTTTTCTTAAAAGCACAATAGACAGTCCCACATCCCATATGACAGTGTGGAATCTAGGTGACAATACACAAATTTATTGCTTTTGTATAGATGTTGAATTAGGGTGCTTATCAGATTTTTCGTCTTTCTTTCAAAGGAAAATGGCTAAAAATTTAAAAGGTTTGATTTGTGTAAAATTAGGTATGTTAAACTTTGTACACTGTGATTAGTAAAACCAAGTAGAATTGTTCCAAAGGCACAGAAGTATTCCATGCTGCTCTTTGCCAGCAGTGTCCAAACATTAGGGATGTAGGGCTTTCATGCCACCTTTCGGCTTGTCTAGCGCATACCAGTTTATTGCAGTGAAGAGATAAGTTGTGTAACATGTTTACTTCATTTCCTGTATTTCTGGGGGAAAACCTATATATATATATATATATATATATATATTCTATGTTGTCAGCTTGCCTTGTATTCACTTCATAATGTAGTCAATGTAGTTATTTGATTTTTAAACTGCTGTCCTTTCTCCTGGATGGAATCTCTGATGACTGCACAATCTTGGGATATTTTCTCTGGTTGGTAAGTTTACTGGTATTTGTACAACATGTAGAAGAAAACCTTGGAATCTTAAAAAGAAAATAAATCTGTGTTTACTTTTAGCATAGGGTAATTTACCTTTAACTGGAAACCATATTGTTTTTCATTTTTGTCTAACATAATTTATTTCCAGATGATGTCTTTATGTAGCCTGTCATACTTCTTGCGGCTACATGTTTGTTTCAGTCTTCAAAGTATAATTGCATACAGGTAGAATGTAATATATGATAATACTGAATGTCTTGTATTTTTAAGAAAATCACTCAGGTTTAAAAGCTTAGATTTAGTTAAATACAGGAACTTTGGGTTTGTAACCAAGATACACAAAAAGTAATTCCTTATTCAGGTTAGATGACACTTCATCAATGATACAATACTTCATCTTGCTGTTAATGTGACACCTTTTTCCATTTTTAGAGTTTATTTTGACAGTTTAACTTTCTGTGCTTGATCAGCCTTTTCTGTAAGCAGTTCTTTTCTGCCAGTTTTTGTTGTGAGAACAGTTGACAACCAGCCATGGGGTGTAGTATCTTAAACTGGTTTTGCTGGTTGCTAGATGAATGTGTGTCTGACCTTGAAGACCTGTAAAAGGAAAACATATATTGAAATTCTGAGTGTGTTTACAGTATTTGTGTGCATTGCAGGTGTGTGGGAATTTGTCGTGTTTGAGAAACACATGATCGTTGTTATCCTACTTGTTTGTCCACATTGGTCTGGAATACCATCTAAAGATGTGTAGCAATCAGAGATCCTGTTTATGGGCCTTTTAACTTTCAGTGGGATTTTTGTTTGTTTTGGGAGCCAAGGACATACTAACTTAATTTAAACATAGCATTACGTTTTATATAATGTAGCTTAAAATATAGTATTACTCTAATATTAATTTATTATCATAAGTTTGGAATTTGCAGGACTGACCATTCATTATCTGATTTTTTTCTTATTCATACAATGGTCTAGCAGGGTTGAATGAAAAACTTTTTATATGTGTGTGCATGTGTGCATATACATGTATATATTACTGTATTTAAAAATAATAGGATGGGAATCATGCAGCCACAGCAAAGCATGTACTTGGCTTTCCAAACAAATAGTCCTTGAATGCTGCGGCAGATTCCCAGCCTTTCCTCTAGTTAGTAACTTTCTTTCCTCTTGTGGTTGTTGACAGCAGGTAACAGCCATTTTCCACTAGTGGTAGTTTACAGTTTCTTTAAAGCATCATTTCACAAGGCAACCCAATGGCATTGCTTGAAGGAGAGAGAAGAGAATGGGTAGGTGTTGCTGAGCATGTTGGAGGCTGTTAGTGTGTGTGGGCCTGGCTGCAGTGAAGACTGACTTCTGTCTAGCACAGCCAGATGAGTCTGCTCTTGTTAGTGTCTCTTGTTTTCTCCGTCTGTCTTTCAGCATGAAGTGTTCTGATACCACTGTTGGTAAGATAGTAAGGACAGCTTGTGTTCTTTAAATGGCCTTGGGTGCATTAGGTCTTGTATTGCCAAAACGATGCTTAAGAAATCATGTCTGTTTTCCTTGTCTCGTGTCCCAGCCTAGTAAGGGACTTCCCATTGAATCTGGATTGTTTCATATTAACTGTCAGTTATCTCCTTAGAAATAATTTGGTCTCTTATATCCACCCATCTTCTACAAAGATTTCTTCTGTGTTGTCAGCTAATTTTTTTCTGCCTGGTTGTGTTCTCTTGTTGGACATCAGAGTGACTCTTGCCCCAAAAAAGACAAAAATCTCACCTAAATACCTCCACCTTTTTGCTTCTAGGAAATATCCTAAGTCTACCTTGCCACTTTCAACACTTTATCTTCTAGAAAACATGATTGGTGACCCAATAAATAAATTAAAATACGTTTGCTAAGAAAGAGATCATAACAGTGGCATTCACAAAACTTTAGTCTCCAAACACAGTGAAGTTTCACAATATTTTGTAAGGTTTTACTCTTCTCGTAACTCATGATACTTATCTTAATGTTAACGTTGGTAAAAGTGTCTTTATTTTACAGACTAAAATGTAACAAGTGCTTTATTTCTAGTAGAATTGTGATTGTGTGTAAGAAAAGATAGTATTAAATAAGAAGGTATATATATTTTTTCTCCTCAGTTTAAAACCTTGTATTTTTGTACTACCAATTTAAATGTTTGGCTTTGTTAGAGAGTTCAGAATACAGTTTAAGAGGCAAAAATTGAGTGGTGACTAAATGTGCTGGACACATCAAATAAAAGAAACATTTTTCTGATTATAGTAGATTCACATTGTTTATACTCATTTCTTTATTGTTACGTGCAGTTGCATAACTCCTTATCCAGTGTTTATTTCCTATCAGCAAATCAGGTATTTCTCACACTGAGGTTCAAACCTCACATGGATAGAGCACCAGATTTAGCTTGGAAATGAAGCAATATTTTACTGAATTTTAATGTAATCGCACCACATCATGCCCAAGTTGAAATGGGCTTGTCTTGGGGAGAGGGGTGCATATGCATGTAGGACTGGAGGAAGCTGGTGAGCACTCCACAGCCCTGTAACCCTCATGTGGGTTTTGAAAATGCCTCTGTGCCATGCAGAATGGGACAGTGAGGTTGAGTTTCCCTTCTCTTGCTTACTCCTAAAACAGTGAGGACGCCCATCCTGCACAGTGCTGGCATTTGAATCTCTGCACGGCTGGTCTGGGCTGAGGAGAGTGCTGGGCATCTTGCGAGAGCTACTCCTGTCAGCTGGAAGGTTTAGGTTAGATACTTAACTTTGAGGCTCTTGCGCTGTGAGATGAATCACCTAAGGAAAGTACCATCCCATCTGTTGGCTGTCAAACAGTCTCTTTTTTCCTAACTTCTTGGTTTCAACATGCAGGAGAAGAATGTGAATAATCACCCACTTAAAAAAAATCATGAATGTACAGGAGAACCGTCCTGTGAGGACTCAGAATGGAATTTCTCTAGGAGCTCATACAAGAGGAGGAAATAACAATTGTAGGAGGGGGATGTTGCTTGTCCTTCTGTGTGTCAAGATGCATCATCTCTATGCAAACTTGGTACTGATATCCATTATAGTAGCCCTTTGTTTCTTCAGGTGGTGAAAAACCTGTTTTTGACTAGCTTATAAGGTGGTTTTATTTATTTTATTTTATTTTAATTTTTATTTTTATTTTTTATTTTTGTTTTTATTTTTATTTTATTTTATTTATTTTATTTTATTTAGCAGATTTTGGTCTCCTGAATCTACCTTAGTAAATGTAAGTCTTCATAGACATTAAGTTTTCTAGTAGCTGGAGCTCTAATCCTAGGCTGTTAGCCCAGGCACTGTTTCCTCTTGCCGATAAATTCTTACCCACTTTTAGGTAACACCTAAAAGGTTGGGTTTTTTTTTCTCTCAATTTGTTTTGCTCAGACTTGGAATATCTGTGGCTCCTGGGGATATAAGGAATAATTCAGTATGTGTGTAAAATGCTATAGAACCTTTTTCTTTATAAAATGCAGTGCACACAGGATACATGTAGTACAGTACAACATGAGAGCTTTATTGTCATTACTTATTAAAAAACCTGCCTGGGTTTCTCACTAGAGGCATTGCCTGCTCCGGACTTCAGACCATCTAACCCATGCCAGGGAAAGCCTCACGTGGAACTACCACTGTATGTTCTGTACTTTGCAACAAAATGAGTGTGCGTAGCGATAGCAACTCAGTCCCACTCACTTGCGGATTGCATGCAGAGGACTAGAAATCTAATTGAGGGAAACAATTCAGAGAAGCTTTCTTAGCTGCCAGTTGCTGAGAGAGAAAATCAGAACAGTTCAGAGTTCTTGTCTTGTCTCTCTCTGGAAGCACGAGACAGTGAGGGAATTCTCTGCAATATTTAAAGATGAGAAATTACAGGTAAGTAATAGGCTTTTGTAGTACTGCAACTTAAGGAAGGATGAAGTAAGACCCTGTGATCCCATAGATTAAAATCTGCATACAAATTATGTTGTAAACGTGTGTGTTCTTCATAGGAGAGAAGCGTGTCTACCTGTCACTGCCCAGACCAGGGGTAAGTTGCTTTTGGAATTGTTGTATTTACTTTGTATCTGCTGTTAACTAATTGACTTCTTTCCGTGTCACACCTTGATGAGGAGGACACAGCAGTGTCTTGGTAACATGCATCTTGACTGAATGGCTGACAGTAAACTATCAAACTTTGTCAATTTATTAAATTAATAGCAAACATCCTGAAAACTAGGGTAACTGGTTACATTGTATGCTTTGATTGTACATGAGCTTTAATTCCTGTTCATTAATACAACCTTTTTTTTGCCATGTACTCGACTGTCATGCTATGTAATAAAAAAATGCATTGTTACGATGAAAACAGTAAAAATACACCATAACGTGCTGAAAAGAAGTTGTGGTAATCTGATTTTATTCCTTATTTTTAACTTTGTTCCCAGGATTTAAGCAGTTCTGCTTTGTTGTTGTTTGGCAGGTTGCTGCCGCCTTTTGAATTTTGCAAGATACATAGATTTGGGGGAGTTATGATTAATACACAGTTTGACAGTGGAAAGGAAATGTAAATTATGTCCTTAAGACAAAGATCCCTTCACAAAGTAATTTCTTTGCCTAACAGATGCGCTAACCTTTGGATTTGTCCTTCATCCCAGTGCTGTGACTTCCAGTACTGCCTATTCTCTCCCTGCTGTGCCTGGCTAATGTCCATGCTGTGCCTGCACAGGAACCACACTGTTCCTGTTGATTTAACTAGGTTACATGTTTTGTTACCTCTGTTTAATTGTGACTGTGCTGTTTGCTGGTAAGAAGGGTCATAGTTGAGGACAGAGCAGGAATGATCATTCATGTATGTGCTTAATGCACAGGTGTGTTTTACTCTATAGTATTAGGTGTCAAATCATATTTTAAAAGCAGAATAACTTCTTACCTGATTTTTACCAATTTTCATATTCAAACAGTGTGTGAGTGAACACCAGAATGGAAAAAACTACAGATCTGAGGAACATCCTGAGATTTCTTTAGTTATCTATGGACAGAAAAGCTTTTTGTTTTGCAAAATCTTTTGATACAAGATCAGCATTTCTAATACGTAGGCAGAATTACAGTTGTCTGATCTGGGAAGATATTCATAAGACTCATAATATCTAAAAATTTTGGGATGGAAAAAGACAAACAGCATGAAAGCTAAACCAAGCAGCAGAATGCAGTGGGAACTTCAATAGTGGTACTTTATTTTTGCTCAAACTCTTGAAGTGAGAGATGGAGGTGGTACCGGAAGCTTATTTCTGATGCTGTTCACATTGGATAGCGTTTTTTGCTCCTCTTGCAGGTATTACTGCACTTAATTTGCCCAAGTACTCCCACTACTGAATAGCAGCTCTTTCCAGGTTGTCAGACAAGGATCTCAGTCCTGCACTCTTAGCATCCAACCTCCTCCGGTAGCTCACACCTCTCCAAATTGTGATGCCAGCTTGTACTTTCCATTCCTCTGCACTCCAGAGCAGTTCTGAATGTGGACTGTGGCTTCCATGTCTGTTAGTTTTTGCTGTCTCTGCACAGTGACAGCACTAGCACACAAAGCCAGAAACTGCTGCTTTCTACATGTAAATTGATCTGAAGCAAATCATGCATTACTGTGTATTATGTGTTACTCAGTGGGCAAGCTCTGCCTTACCAGGTAGTCTGCTCACATCAGCACCATTAATTATTGTTTAATGTGAGCCAATATTTAGCTTGCAGCCAGATGGGTATTTCAGATAGTTCAAGACTTAAATAAAAGAAGGAGACCCATAAAAAGATCAGAGTGTCAGTATTTGTTTCCAGCTAGTTCAACAAAGTGACACAGAATAACAACCTACATCATCACACTAGCATTTACATTGGTTGTTCCCTAGATCAGCTTGCTACTAGCTAAATCAACTTCCAAGTCCCTGTTACATCAGTATCATCTTTGATGGAAAAATCAGTGCAGTAGTACTTGATTAAGACTGTTTATTTACTCCTAAGTATTACTGAGGATTTAGAGGGTAAGGAGAAGAGATGGTACTGCAGGAGGAAGTAGAGTCTGAGAACTGTGGAAGAGATTTTACATTAAAACCTTGGGGTACCTGCAGGCACAGCCCCTGTTTGCACGTGATATTTCAGGAGGAGAGCCAGATTAGAACAGGTTCTCAGCTTCTACTGAGAAGTTTGTCTGAACCACTGGAACTCACCTGCAAATTCTTACCTCTTGAGTATAGCACTACCTCTTATGATCTGTTACTAAAATGATTACTAATTTCTTTAAAAATACTATTTTTTGTTTGAAACAGAAGCATAATGCAAATCTGAAAGCATTAAAGCCAGTCAAACTCGATACTGAGGTAAGGTGCCATCATTTTAGTAAAAAAACTTACTAATTTTTTAATTTTGCCTGAAGAATGTATTTTCAAGTGCCATAAATATGGTTGTCATTTACAGGAACAGGCGAAAATTGCAAAACTCGGATTAGAATTGCATTTGCTCACATCTGATGTGGATTCTGAGACGGAGAAATGGGAGGATCAGGAGAATGAGATTGTGCAACATGGACAAGGCATGTCAAGTATGGCCTACTCCATGTATTTATTTACCAGGTAATTACACTGTATACAACATGCTTTGGTGGGAAGAGCAGCATTAACAATGTTCATGAGAAATAAGACAGTTTAACTTTTCAGAGTGTAATAATTGGGGCACATTCAGAAAGGAGCTTTAATTTCTACCCTTACGCTTTATAAGTTCTTGTAAATTTCTAAGCTGTTTAATAATAAATTTAAGGGAGGGTTAAGTGCTAAACATCTGCTTTGTTGCAGAACAACTGTTTAAGTATCTCTTGAGTACAGAAAACATTTTAAGAAGTATGTTCATAAATAGTTTCAAAATTAAGGGAATTAAAGCACAGGTATATATCGGTAGATAAGAATTACTGATCTTTGTTGTAGTGAAAGGTGTTCTGAAACTTGCCCATGCAATGACAGCTCTCTTATTTGAAGAATTTAGGGTTTTTTAAGAAGAGAGAAGAGTTCGAGATTTTTTTCATACCTCCTATCCCAGTAATACTCAGTATGCCAGAGACACAGATTTCTGTCCTTGTTCAGCTGATGAGAACTGAACCACTGCGTATTCCTGAATAGTGCCCTAGCCACTGAGGTGTTTATGTTTTAGAAATGCAGTTCCTGTAGTAAGTTATTGTTGTGCATAGTATCTTCTGAAAGAGTGATATTTTACAGTTCAGTGAATGGGGTGAGAGATACTTATAAATAGTGCAAGTAGTAGGCGAAATAATCTGTCTATACATGTCATACATTCTCTTTCATTATTTCCCACAGAGGAGAAGGGCTTCTGAAAACTACTCAAGATTTATTTCATCAAGCAGAGGTAATATATTTTTAACAAAATAGGAGTTATGCACTCAGTGCAGAACACATTGGAAGACAGGCTGAGAGTGTTGGGGTTGTTCACCTTGGAGAAGAAAAGGCTCCAGGGAGACCTTAGAGCAGCTTCCAGTACCTAGAGGGGGCCTATGCAAAAATTAGAGAGGGGCTTTTTACACGGACATGTAGGGAGATTAGGAAGAACTTCTTTACTGTGAGGGTGGTGAGGCACTGGCACAGGTTGCCCA
>JANHGB010005227.1:5475-24110 GCA_026283785.1 Coracopsis vasa
CAAGGAGACCTTTCACTGTGCTTTTTGCAACCGGATTTGCCTATCCCACATTGGCCTTTTTAGTCATCAGCGCGCTTCTAGTAAGCGTGGGTAAAGCCCTTCCCAAAATCTTCATTCACGAAGTCAAGCCATCAAAGTTTCCCATAATTTTAGCATTTGTTTAAATGACCTAATTATAGCAGTAGTTTCAACACTGTTTGGACTTCAGTATTGTTTTGGGTTTTTTTCAGATGGCTATTTTTATGAACAATTTTGATCTAATTAAATTCTGAAGCTGCAAGCTGAGTGTAATAAGGATCTACATATGTTGATGTAGTACTAGCTATCATCTCTAGTTAATTTCTAAAATGCTTACAATGCAAAACTTGTATAAAGGTTAATCTTTTGTGCTTCAGTGCTACATAGTCACATGTACTATGCTTAGCCAACATCTGCTGCTGTATGTTAGTGGAGATACTATGTTGAGTAAATTTGTTAGAAGTAGTCTGAATGTTTTCAGTCTTCCATGTTACTTTCCAACTCAGACAACTGTAATAGAATTAGGAAATGTATGTTTATTAATTAGTGTATGATGGTTTTCAAAGAACAGTAGGTAGAGTTAGTTCACGCTTTCTGTCTAGGTAATTAAGAGAAGCTGTTATATTATGGTATTCTTCTCTCACAACTTTTAATGCTTTACATCAGAAAAGGCCCTGTTTGAGTCAGAATCTGAAGAAAGCTGTGTGCGGTCGTAGAAAGTGATTATAATCTGCTTTAAAAGTTATATGTATTTCAGGTCTTTATTAGCATAATTTTCAAGATTAGTATGACTGCATCCTGCTTCCTCACTTTTTAAAAAAATAATTTTACTTTTAACCTAAAGAACCAAAGCAGGTTTTTTTCTGGTGATGGAGGATGCTGTATAAACTCAAACTTTCCTCAGCAGACCTATAATTTCCTATATCTGGCATCAGTGACAAACTGCCAAGCTCTAGAACAGCTAGCTGATCCTTGATCAAAAGCGAGTTTCTTCTCATTTTGGATTTTATCCTTTTCAGGCATACACATGGACAAATGCGCAAACATGCATGTGTATGGAATCAAAATCCCCAAACAGCAATGCAGTGCAATTAATGACAAAACAATGTTTTAATTCATAGCGATTGATGTTTGAACCAAAATGCTTTTAGGATGCATGTATAATTTTGAGAGCTTGTTTTGTTTTCCATTTTAAGCCTTCATCCCATTTTCTTCATGCTCAGTCAGAATCTTGATTGTACTATCTAAAGTACAAACCCAGTTCAGTATGCAGGAAAAACAAACTCCAACCACTCAACAGCTGCCTCAGTAGGTCACACAAATTTCTGAGAAGTGGCCTTTGTCTAGTCCAGTAGATCAGTGAATCTCTTAATAACAGTTTGGAGATAGAAATAAGAAAATTGGGTTATCAGTACTTAAATTCTTTGCCTTTGTACCATTCTTATCTAAACTTTCATGTTTTAAGGTGGTCTCATTTTAAGAAAAATGGAAAGCAGTCTAGTATTGAAGACAGCAATGAAAATGTATGTGGGCCTGTGCATGCTTTTCAGGGTTCCACAATTCAAAAAAAACAAAACAACTTCTTGCTCTAATTCCTTTGAGCTGAGTAAATTGGTCATTCTCAAAGATTAAATATTTGTTGCACAAGTTCGTGAATCTTCAGCTTTGTTACATCTTAGTTCCAGTATTCTAGTTTGTAACTTGGCTCTCATTAACGTAAAGAAGGAAACAAAAGACAAGCAAATCTGGTTCATAAGGCATTGTCAAGTGTAAGCTGCTATGAGAGATCAGTCAACCCAAAAGAAGCTTTCAGATTTGTAAAATAAAGAGAGAGCCTTACAAACATGCAAAATATTTTGTATAGAAAAAAGTAAATATTTCTTGGTGTTTGGTAAAAATAGAGTAAAAAAAGAAAGATGAATGTTAAAGTAGTAATCATAAGTTTAGACTGCACTTGGCTAAACTAAATAAATAAATAAATAAAAGCCAGCCTTTCTTCACAAGTGTAAAGATGCAATGCTTGAAAATGCATCCTTGAGACATTCATGAAGAATAAGAAAACATATACTTCATGTTGTCTTCATCCTAGCAGGTAGCTGAAATAAAGGGATCCTTCATTCAAAAGAAGCCATCACTGGCTTCTGTGTATTACAGATTAGATCTTGGTATTTCTATTGAATGTATAAAGATAAAAAGAATATAATCTGCCATTAGTCTGTGGGATTCATTTTGCGGGCAGATATGTTTATGGGAGATTGTAGACTTTACTAGAAGTACTTTAATCACTATAGGATGGATTTCTGGTTTGAAACTTGGATGTTCTACAAAGCTATGGAAAAAAAGTACCAGTGTCTTTTCTTTTTTCATGTTTTGTAATGTTAGATATTTTTATAAGTTATTGCCAATGTAAATATTTGAAATGTCATGATTGAAATGTTAGGCTGTCATCTTGAGAAACATCATAGGAAAAAGTACTGTGGGAGAAAACACCTTACACTCACAGTATTGGCAGAGAATAAGGAGTAAATGCAGAAAGCATTATTATAATGACCAAATTTTTGACTGCACACAACTGAGCTGCAACGCCATTTACTTCCATCTTCTTGGTATTCAAATGTAGTTTTAACACTCCAGTTTTAGAACCACACCTAAAACAAAGCGCAGTAAGCAGCAGTCTGGGCCGTAGTATCAAATGTAATACCTGTAGTTTGTGGTCCTTTCCATTTCACAGGCTGAGAATGCAGATTGATTTAAGCTAGTGTTTCATTCCTCCTTCATTCTGTCAGTCATTAGAACTCATTGAGTTCTCGTGATAACAGTATGAAGTCTGAAATGACATGTTATGAAATAGCCTAACAGAAATTTAAAAAATTTCTATTGAAATTTCATCACAGTGACACATAATTTTAAATATGTCATTGAGGCTTTTACAAAGCAAGCTTTCTTTTTTTCTTCAAAGAAAATGTCACTGATAACTTTTTAATTTACTTAATTTCATCTCAGTCCTTAGAACCTGAACGAATTACTCAAGAGATAATGTGAATAAAACACAGAGGCAGCTCCTTCCTACTGGAGGAGTTCAGGATGTTCATGCATCTCCAAGAGGCTTTACTACAATGCACTCTATAAACAGGAAAGCTAATTGAAAATTGACTGCATTGCAAAATTTAATCTTTTCAGCATTTTATGCTTTATAATGTTTTACTTTGTATAAATAGACTTACAGTTCAAGACATCAGAAGGTGAAAATGTAAATCAAATGCAAAGTTTTCTGTCAGGTATGATTAGTCTTAAACATAACATTTTAGAAATATATATTTTGTATATATTGCAATAAATATTCTTGTGGTTTAATGTGATCTGATCCTTTGTAAAATAGTCTTACAGATAAATCCAAGGAAAAGTCAATGCAATTTTTAAGTTTCAGTGAAATAATACCCTCTCCAAAATAATTTGAGATCACTTCTTAATTTTTTATTTAAAATGACAGCATATATACAGTCCATATTTTAATTTTATCATCAAATTTATAAGTGTTATCTCTTTTGGTATGAATGAATAAATAGAATCTTAAAGAATGTGGTATGAGAAAAAATTACTTCTGCAAGAAGCATTTCAAGGATAATGGTTGCTCCTTCTTAAGTGTGTTTTGCAATATTGTCATGTCACTTTAGTAGCAGTCTTTCCAATCTGATTCTTTGTCCTCAGTAATGTGAATAATATTCATCCTAATTACAGATAAAAAAACTTGTGGGCCTCATGAATTCCAGTGCAAAAATAACAACTGTATTCCAGATCATTGGAGATGTGACAGCCAAAATGATTGTGGTGATAATTCTGATGAAGAAAACTGTAGTAAGTACCTTCTACCAAAGTGCATGTTATAAGGAGTGGAGTCAGTTTAGCAATGTGTAAGAGGGAGCTTTTCAATTTTGATAAACCACACTTGTATGTGTTGATATGTCATCTCATCTGTTGAAAAACAGTTGACCAGAATAGAAAATGTCCATTGCTGAAATTCTTCAATTTTACTCATTCTTATAGAGAGCTGTAATTCTGTATTAGCTGTGAAAAACAGCTGACCTATGGTTCCTCAATAATGTAATGAATTCAAAGTGAGTATTACAAGTAGTTTACTTTTGTCAGTAAGTTATGCATCACATTTCTCATCTCTGGATAAGAATCATAAAAAACTGCTCAGTGATAAAGTGATAAACATTTGTTAACCATAAAGTTTTATCAAACTCTGCTTGCCGTTTACATTCATAGATTCATAGAATGGTTTGGATTGTAAGAGACCTTAACAATCATTTAGTTCCAATGCCCTTGCCACAGACAGGGACACCTTTCACTAGACCAGGATGCTCAAAGCCCCATCCAACCTGGCCTTGAGCTCTTCTAGAGATGGGGCAGCCACAGCTTCTCTGGGCAATCTGTGCCAGTGCCTGACCACCCTCACAGTGAAGAATTCCTTCCTTGTATCTTATCTAAATCTACTCTCTCTCAGTTTAAAGCCATTACCCCTTGGCCTACATTCATTATATTCCTGAGATGGTTTGCCTTGTTTTGTATCATGAGACATTCATTTCTATAATACTTAATTGCATTAAGAAATAGTTGTTATTCAGTGTACCTCTGTTAGCCTAGTCCTTTCCTACCAATGGAGAACCTGAATGCCTAATAAATCTCTATAATACCACTTTCAGTGATTTAATTTAGATCTGCTTCTCAGGAAGAAATGGCAAATTCTTCATGGTTTTATCTCATGACTGTTGCCTTTATAAAATATTTCAAGAGAGAAATTTTAAAAATGCTTCTGAAGTGTCTTCTCTTCAGTTGATCATTTCTGTTCTTTATTTCTTTTGTACTTAGAAATACAATAAATTAATATCTTCTTGTGTAGATAATCTTGAATGTATATTCCTGATTGTATATCATGAATGTGTATTTAGTGTCTCGAAGGTAATGACCTAGAAATCTTAATAAATTAGGCATTCTAATGCTGAGTATATGCTGTCCATCCCTTTCTCCAATTTGAGATACAGTATCTATAAATACAAGATGTCTGAAGACTAGCTTGTTCTACTTGAAATGTTAAAGTGAATTTTTCTGCCATTTTCTCCTAGTTTCAGAAGTAACAGTTATTTTTCCTTCCTAGTAGCTGGTGTAGTGTTGAGTTCTGGCTTTAGTCTGCGAACAGTGCTGATAAAATACCGATGTTTTAGTTGTTGCTTACCCAGCACTTACCCTAATAGTCTCTCATGCTCTGCCAGTGAGAAAAAGGCATGTCCTGTGTTCAGCTGCAAGTTATTTTTCTTCTTCTTAATAGCTAGTGCAGTGCTGTGTTTTCGACTTTAGTCTGAGAACAATGCTGATAACACACCAGTGTTTTTAGTTGTTGCTAAAGTAATGCTTACTTCGATCAAGGACTTTTCAGTCTCATGCTCTGCCAGTGAGGAGAGGCATGGGAAGTTATGAGGAAGCAGAGACAGGACTCCTGACCCAAACTAGCCAAAGGAGTATTCCATACCACAGCACATCATGCCCAGTATATAAAGTGGGGGAAGTTACTCAGAAGGGGCAGATCGTTGCTTGGGTCAGGATGGGCATTGGTCAGTGAGTGGTGAGCAATTGTATTGTGCATCACTTGCATTTATTGTTGGTTTTTTTTTTTTTTCCTTACCCCTTTCAGTTTTATATTCTCTCCCCTTGTTATTTCCCTAATTTAGTAGTAGTAGTAGTTTTATGTTATGTTTTGCTTACTGGACTGTTCTTACCTCAGCCTCTCGTGTTTACATTCTTTCGATTTTCTTCCCCATCCCGCCTGGAAGTGGGGAAGGAGAGGAGGTGAGCAAGTGGCTGCGTGATGCTGAGTTATTGACTCACTTAAACCATGACACTTTGAATTAGTATTTACGTTTGAGAATGTTGTGAGTTACTGCTACTGCAAGCAATAGTGCTGTAGTTTTTGCATGCAAGTCATCTAAAGGGGAAAATGTCATCTGGTTCAGTAATCACTCAGAACCATTTATTGTTTTACACCTGGGGATAGGGTTGGCACACAAAAGATTTCTTAACTTTGTGAGAGATTTTACTTAAGAATTTGTTATTAGTGCTAGTGGTATTCTTTCAATTTTCATATATATTAAAATACTGAGAAATTATTTCATATTCTTTTATTCTTACATAAAAATAAAATAGACATACTATTTTGCTGCAGCAGTGTTAATCTACATGACTAGAACATGTTTTGAAAATTTGAGGAAAAAAATCGTACCAAAATGCAACTTCCACAAAATGTTATTGCTGTTTGCAAAATAAGTGTCACACATCTATTTTAAATTTGTCTTGTGTGACATGGGATTTATTTATCACCCAATGTTAATAATTTTCTTCCTTAAAGTTCAGATTATCATAGTAGAAAGTGAATTAAAAAAAAAAAAAATAAAAGATAATGAGGGAGCAATCGTCTGCCTGGTTTCCTTTTTTTAAAAAAAATATTAAGCTTGCCATCTTTTTGTTCGTATCAATAATTAAGTTATATATGCAGTTCTTGGCTGTTCTCTAGACTTGGAGTTAAAGACATCTGTAGTTAATTACAATGGATGGAATTAGTGAGTTGAGAGTACGCAGACACAGCCGGCGCATCAAACTAAAGGCCAGAGTGGTGAACTCCAGAATGATTTTTTACTTTTACTTTTATTTTCTTTTGCTTGTCAAATGCATAATTCACTTAACTTTTGTTAATATTCCATATTCTGCTGTTTAGAGTAAAAACAGTAGGTATTTACTGACACAACTGTAAAATTTAAAATCTTGGAAGCACTGTGAAAATACATAATACTGTTCAGTTGTTTGAAATGTATATAAAAAATTCTTTATAGGCTGTCAAGCCACTTATATAATAAAGTGTAATGAAATGAAATTATAATTTCAAAAGCATTTGACAAAATATATTACATTGTGCATTATGATAAGTTATTCATAGCATACATGAATATACAAAAGGTTGTCAGGCAACTACATCAGAAAGTGAGTTGTTTCTCAATAATGCAGACTGAATTCATTGAATTACAGAAATTTAGCACAAGTATTTATATTTCTCTACACAGTTTCTTTACATGCACACACAGGTTCCTGGTGATGTTACCAGAAATGAAACAGACTGCATGTTAAAAAATATCACATATAGGTACAAAAAAATATGAGTGATGTAATGCAAATAGTCGTGCCTGTTATAACTTTAAGTGTAGTTGTCTTACAGTCTATTGTTCTTTAACTCTATTTGGACCCTCCCAAATAAGTAAGGAAAGTTATAGGTCCATAATGAGTTAGCGCTAAGCAAAGTAGAATGCATTTTTAACTCTTCTGGGGTAATATCTTTTTGGAAGGGAAATTTGCTTTCAGAGTTTATTTGGATTTTTTGAACTGAAATAGAGCAAAAATAGTATTCAGGGAACCTGAAAAAAGGAAAATTCCATAGTAATGACTATCTTATTCCTGCTGAAAAGAAAGCAGCAGTAATATTTTATTGAACATAATTAAAGAAAATATAATACTGTAAACATTGAAGCAAAGCAAATGTAATAATGCTGTAGACAGACATTAATTCAATCATTGTAAAAATATTACTGTTGCTGGGGAATCTTCTCAACATTGTTGTGTTGCTCCTACAAGTTGTCAAGAAAACAAATTAGTTAATTTTGTCCTGGAATATGTTTGTATCCCAAAATACAATGAGAACTAGCAATTATTTAATGTTTAATTGAAAATGTTTTAAACCAGCATATTGAAAGAAACTAACCTGGAATGTCTCATAAGGTCACCTTGCCAAAAGCAGATGTGTCACTTTTACATCATAAAGTGATGTGTACCAAAGGTTTTTTCTTTTATCTACACCTACCGGTCTAATGCCTAGATTAACAAAGAACAAGTGTTGTCTTTCTTTTGGTGAAATACAATGCTAAATACAAGTTACTCAAAAGAAGTAAAGAAAATCTTTACTGAATGCCACATTAAGTGTGTGGGGGAAAAAAACATCTATGACCACTTTAATTGTCTTTACAGGCATTCACGTTGCAGGATTGTCCATGTTAGAGTTTTTAGCAGTAAAGTAAGGAAGGGTGGGTTTGCTTTTTCCTCCTCTACTATTTTGTCATATGTACTGGGTTTGGCTGGGATAGATTTAATTTTCTTCATAGTATCTGCTGTGGTGCTCTGTTTTGCATTTGTAACCAAAGCAGTGTTGGTGACAAACTGATGTTGTAGTTATTACTGAGCAGCACTTATACAGTCAAGGCTTTTTGTGCTCCTCACCCCACCCCACCAGTGAGTAGGCTGGGAGTGCACAAGAAGTTGGGAGGGGACACAGCCAGGACAGCTGACCCAAACAGACCAAAGGGATATTTCATGCCATAGGATGTCACACTCGGCAATGAAAAGCTGGGGAACAGAAGGAAGAAGGGGGGATGTTCAGAACTCTGATGAAGATGAATGATGGCATTCATCTTCCCAACCATAATACATGATGAAGCCCTGCTTTTCTGGAAGCAGATAAATGCCAGCTTGCTAATGGGAAGTAGTGAATAAATTACTATTTTGCCTTGCTTGTGCACACAACTTTTGCTTTACCTATTAAACTATCTCATCTCACAAGTTTTGAAACATTTACCCTTCTGAGTAGCTGTATGTGGCTTAGCTGCCCTGTAGGCTTAACTCGTGATAATACTGTTTTGTTGTTATGTTTATCATATTGGATGCTCTGGCTTAGTTTACTGAAAGGTTTCGAAGCCAGCACAACAATCTAGTAGTAAATCTGATGAATCCTCATTTATCGCAAGAAAGTGTGGCCTATGTGTGTCACCCAATTTCTATAAATGATTGTGGTCTCCTGCCAAATGCAAGGATTAATCACGAGGTCAATGTACACTTCCTCATTTTGGTTGAGGTGCTCATATCCCATGTTTGTATTGCTGTTACTTTTTCTATGTACCTTTCCTATTATACAAATTATTTCTCTAAAAGTTTGCTTTATAACAGCTGTTACAAGACATAGAATTCTCACAAGGAGCAAACACATTTATCCTGTACAAATGTAGGTAAAAATTACACTATAATTTCAAACTTCATGTTTTAAGAAAAAAAAAGTTATGTTTTTTTTCCCTTAGACTTGTATATCAGTACATCAGTCTCCTAAAAACTGCTTTCAGTTCATGACTTAGTGCAGTATCTATGTCTATTAAATGGGAAATTGAGCCCCAAATATGAAATAATTTTGAATGTTTCTCATGAGATCCTTTTCTTGCTACCATTTAAGTTGATGACAAATGTCTATTGACTACAGATTATTTTCAGACTTTAAAATGGGAAAGAAGTCGATCATCTTATGTGCTGTGTTTCAAATGAAATTCTTTCTAATAATTCAAAAAATGCTTTTTTTCAGGAAGGAGATTCAATGTTTTTATAAAGCAAAAGCTGAATGATGCTGTCCTTCATTGGTTATACAGAAGTCTATTAATACTTATTCCTTTCAGTCTGAGCAATGATGGGAAAGTGCTCTTCTGTGTTCAGATGTAAATCACAGAGATGTATTTCAGCCGCAGAGAAATACTTCTTGCAAGCAGAGAATTAAGTTAGCTCATTGTGTACATTTTTCCAGAATCAGATCTGTTTATAAATAATTCATTAGCAGTGTAGAAAATGTATTTTCTTATATTTTGCAAATCAGTATAGAAACATAACAAATGTATTTGCATGTGAATTACTTTCCCCACAAATTATTTATTTTACATAATATATCATATTGTGAACTTCCTCTTACTGGCCTGTTGACAACAAAAAGAATCAAATGTCAGTGATTTGCTAATGTTTATACAATTAGCTTTTGCTTTGAAAATAATTTGAAGTAGTATGTGTATAATCTAAGAATCTGTATAAATGGCAGCCTTTGATTTGCTTAAATACAATATTGCTGGTGAACTGATGCAATTGCTATAGATCTGCTTTATTATGACTTTCCTAGAGCTTCAAAATGAAAAGTTGCTCCTACCTAAAAAAAAATGAAATTTATCCCAACAACTTTCAAACAAACAGGGTCATTTTGACATTTTTTATGAAGTCAAGAGAAAAAAAAAATGACTGAAAGGTTCTTTAAAATGGTTCCTTTCTAGAAACAGGTTTTGATTTTTGTAAATGCAGGAAAAACACTAAGTTCAACTTTACTTTAGATCTGTGCAACTCATGTCTAGTATATTCTCATACTGGTACTTAACAAATCTCAACTGGAAGCTTTTAATGTTATGTTTGCTTTCCTTGATCACTAATGGTATGTTTTTCAAAAGCATTCATGCTTGTACCATCCGTAACAAGCTAAAGGACCCTTTAGCATTACCTAGTCCATTACTGTCCATTGGTACTGTCTCCTTTAAAATCTTTCCTCTTTCTTTTTTACCCTTGCTCACTGATTTGGTCAATGCCATTTACCATATGCCTGACTCTTTTCCCATCTCTCTGTTGAAAAGGTCTTACTAAATAATCCTTATTCTTGATTTTACATTATTTACATAATGAAAGATTTACTGTAATGGAAATAATCCCACAAATCCTTGTTTGCTTTTTCAGTCCTGCTTTCCCAAAGGTCTCTCACTGGCAAAGTTTAAATTGCATGCAGAGACTTGTTTAAGTTCTCCTCAGTCACCACTACTTCTCTGCCTTTGTTTAATCTAATGGTCCAAAGTCCAGACATCAACTTCATTTTTTCCAGTGTCTTCAGTAGCTGTCCTAATTTTCAGCAGGAAAGCACATATTATTCTGCTGGGGAATCTTCCACACTGGTCCCTTTGCCAGTGTTTTTGTGGCAGCAGTACCAAAGTCACACAGCTGTGCAGTGAAGTAAATAGGCTGAAACAGACAATCTCACCTTTTCAGGATTACTCCATTACTACCTGCAGCCTGCTTCTCCTGTTTTCTTTGCCTGTATCTTGAATTAATTTTGTGCCTACTCTTCCCATTTATTGCACCTGCCCTTTATAATGACTTCAGACCTCCCTGTGTTTTGTTTCTTCCCAGGGAGTAGAACAACATATCCATTTATTACAAAATATCCTACATACCTTCCAACCTTTACTGTCTCCTATCCATCTGTAAACTCCTTAGGGTTTTGGGGGTTTTTTTTTGTTTGTTTTGTTTTTTGGTGGGTTTTTTGGTTTTGTTGGGGTTTTTTGTTGTTGTTGTTTTGTGTTGTTTTGTTTGTTTTGTTTTTTGTTTTTTTTTTAATCTAACGTCTGCCTTCTGTTTACCTAAAATTATTTGAAAATTCCATCCTTATCCTTACCTTTTTTTTTTCCTCCTTTTCTTTTCTGTTTTCTAATAAATTGACAACAGTGGTTTCTTTTATACTATCCATTGACTTTTACAAATTCTCGTTCTGTTAAATCTCTCAAACAATTTTGTCGGTATTTAAGTCAGGAGAATATTGTCATGCTTCCTCCCATACTTGATTTCTGGAAAACAGATTTTTATTTGAAACTCCATCCTACAGGAAAAAAAACAAAACAAAACAAAAACCCTCAGAGTTTGCATGTTTTGATTGATGTAGTCATTCATTAAGTAATTTGAGGATTTATGTGTAAAATATTTTATGGAAATGCTAATAAACCTAGGGTTGTTACTTCTCTTTATTCAGAGCCTCAAACCTGCACTTTGAAAGACTTTCTTTGTGCAAATGGAGACTGTGTTTCAGCAAGATTCTGGTGTGATGGAGACTATGACTGTGCAGATGGCTCAGATGAGGTAGGCTTCTTCCAGGAAAAGTACTTCTTTAGGACATAAGTAGGTTTATATTTTTTGAGAATGGATTCCCACACATGAATATTTTAAAAAGCAGCAATGATGATTCTACACGATTCATATATACAAATATCTTTAATTCATTAAACCTAAACCTATTGAAATAGTTATCCTAAAAAGAGAATGTACAAATAAAATCAAGTTGCTTAACAGTAGTCTACATCTTTTTATCCTAGCAGTAATTTGGACCTCTTCCCATCCTGGAAATATTTTGTGTTCTGGTTGGGGAACTGTTCTTTCTACACATAGCAGTGTTTTGGTTTGGTTTGGGGTTTGTTTGGGGTTTATTTTGGTTTTTTTGAGAAAACAATGTCGACTGTTTGTTGTTTAGCATAAACTCACTAGATAAGACTTTGCTATTTTTCTGTTCTTTCGTGTTACTTTTGTCACTTCTTTCATGCTCCTCTGCTTCCCATCTACTTAGAAGATGCAGGCCACCTTTCATAAATCGTATCTACTAATGCATATTTTTTTTATAAGGCTGACTGTATTTCGTAGTGTGAAGGAATATTGACTGTAACTTCTGTAATAAGCTGTATATTTACCAATATTTATATTAAGCTCCTTATCTTGTATATACTTTTTTTTTTTAATTGTACCAGAGGTATTGTGAAACAAGCTGTTCTAGAGATCAGTTCCAGTGTTCCAACGGTCAGTGCATATCTGCAAAATGGAAATGTGATGGTCATGAAGACTGCAAACTTGGGGAGGATGAGAAAAATTGTGAACCAGGTATTGTTTTCAATAATGCTGAGAAATAAAATTAAGTAAGGACTAAATCAGAATGAAATAAGGATAAAATAAATCAACAAATTGAGGTTTCTTAGGCACTAGAAGTAGCAAGGAGTGCAAAAAAAAATTCTTAGTGATAAAATGCAAATATCCTTTCACTATCATTATACAATTTACTTATGATGCAACAATCCAGTTTTGTCAAATATGCAGTAGTTTATGAAGTTTTGGGAAAGCTCTGATCATCTACAAATATGTATTTACTCAGTATGTTAACCAGATGAAAACAAATTATAAAACAACTTATTTATAAATTGTCTTTTTCTTAATGCTAAAATATGTGTTTGTAATCAGCATCTCCAACGTGCTCTTCAAGTGAGTACGTGTGTGCAAGTGGAGGCTGTATTTCAGCATCTTTGAAATGCAATGGAGAGTATGACTGTACTGATGGATCTGATGAGGTAGGTGACAAATTTCTGTTGATTTTTTTTTTTCCTCACCTACTCTCTGACATAAAATTGGTTAACAGTTTTAGATCTGAAAATAATTAAAAGGGCAAATGTTTTGGAGTGTTTTTTTGCATCCATTGAACACTATCAGATAACAGTCCCGTGATTTTTGCTCCTTGGTAGTTACATTGCATTATGTTTGTTATAATAAAGAAAATTGTGTCTCTTAGGTCAAAACCTGAGCGTGGTTCGGGGGGGGGTTACTTCAGGGAATGCTTTGTACTGGCAGCGTGGAGACATTTGTGTCACAACTGCCTCCCTCTGTCCTCTAGATTAATTTCATACAGTCCTAGCGGGCACTTCAGACTGCATGGGCCTTCATGCCATGCTCTTCCTACTGTTGCACTGTTGATATGTTTTTAAAAAATCATCACTTTCATGAACAACTTCAGGACAAAATACCAATTCTGTTATTTCTCAGAACAATAAAGGTGCCAGTTAGAATATAAAGGATCATTTCTTGTAGGACAGTTGACTTCAGAAATGTAAATGTAGCCATTGTTCCCATTGCTAATATTAAGCAAGGTAAAGAAGTAATACCAAAACACATATAAGGTATGATTACAGTTTCACTTGGACTTCAGTAATGATTTAAATTGTACATTGTATTGTCAGGGGTAACTTTATTGTATTAAATATACAATGCAACAAAAACCAGCATTGGTAAATTTTGTTCAGTTTGTCTTAAGTATCCTGCAGTTCTTGTTCATTAATACTTCATTTGTATCTGTATTCACACAGATGGATTGTGTAACAGAATGTAAAGAAGATAAGTTTCGATGCAAAAATAAGGCTTACTGTATACCTGTCAGATGGCTTTGTGATGGAATCCATGACTGTGTGGATGGCAGTGATGAAGAAAATTGTGACCAAGGCAAGAGACACTTTTCTTTAAAGGGCTTACTTTATCGGTTTTTTTATTAACACACATTGTAATTTAGTGGTGCCCTGGCCATTCTGAGTGATGAAATGAAAGCTCTGTGACCTCTTTTGACCTCATTCTTGTGATTTTGGGGCCCCCAGAGCTGGACGAAGTACTCGAAGTGGGGTCTCAAGAGAGAAGAGTAGAGGGGGAGAATCACATCCCTCAACCTGCTGGTCATGCTTCTTTTGATGGAGCCCAGGACACGGTTGGCTTTCTGGGCTGCAAGTGCACATTGCTGGGTCGTGTTGAGCTTATCAGCGAACACCTCCAAACTCTTCTCCTCAGGGTTGCTCTCAAGCCATTCTCCGCCCTTCTTGTATTTGTGCTTTGGATTGCGCCAACACACATGCAGGACCTTGCACTTGGACTTGTTGGACTTCATGATATTTGCATGGGCCAACTTCTGAAGTCAAGGTTCCTCTGGATGGCATCCCTTCCGTCCAGCGTCTTAACTATTTGGTATCCTCGGAAACTTGCTGAGAGCGCACTCAATCTTACCGTCCATGTCACTGACAAAGATGTTAAACAGTGCTGGTCCCAGTACCAATCCCTGAGGAGCAGCGCTTGTCACCAGTCTCTGCTTGGACATCAAACCGTTGACTGCAGCTCTTTGAGTGTGACCATCCAGGCAGTTGCTTATCCACCAAGTGGTTCTTCTGTGAAATCCATGTGTCCCCAGTTTGGAGACAAGGATGTCATGTGGGATAGTGTCAGATGCTTTGCACAAGTCTAGGTAGATGACATCACTTGCTCTTCCAGTATTGTCCACCAGTACTGTAACCCTGTCATAGAAGGGCACCAAATTTGCCAGGCACGGTTTTCCCTTCGTGAATCCATGTTGGTTGTTGCCAACCACCTTCTTATTTTCCATGTGCCTTAGCATAGTTTCCAGGAGGATCTGCTCCATTATCTTGCTGAATGCTGAGATGAGGCTGACTGGCCTGTAGTTTCCCAGGTCTTCATTTTTTCCCTTGTTTCCCTTTTAAAATACAGGGATTATGTTTCCATTATTCCAGTCAGTGGGAACTTCACTGGACTGCCACTTCTGAAATAGAATGGAAAGTGGCTCACCCACTTCTCCCAGTTCCCTCAGGACCCACAGATGCATCTGTTCAGGTCCCGTGGTCTTCTGCACCTTCAGGTTCCTTAGATGTTCTCCCACAGAGGGCAGTTCTTCATTCTTCTAGTCCCTGCCTTTGCCTTCTGTGACTTGGGCAGTGTGGCTGGCGCACTTGCCAGTGAAGACCAAGGCAGAAAAAGAATGCTGAGTATCTCAGGTTCCTGCATGTCCCAGGTAACCAGATTACCTGTTTCCTTCTGGAGAGGGCCCATGTTTTCTCTAGTTTTTCTTCTATCACTGACATATCTATAGAAGTTTTTCTTGTTGCCCTTGATTTCCCCAGCTAGACTTAATTCTATGAGGTCTTTAGCTTTGCTGACCTGATCCCTGGCTGCTCAGACAGTTTCTCTGTATTCCTCCCAGGCTGCCTTTTCTTGCTTCCACCCTCTGTAGGCTTCCTTTTCATGTTTGATTTTGTCCAGGAGCAACTTGTTCATTCCTGCAGGCCTCCTGGCCTTTTTGCGTGACTTCTTTGTTGGGATGCATTGCTTCTGAGCTTGCCAGAGGTAATCTTTGAATATTAACCAGCTTTCTTGGGTTCCTCTTTCCTCCAGGGCTTTATCCCATGATACTCACCAAGCAGGTGCCTGAAAGTGCCAAAGTCTGCTCTTCTGAAGTCCAGGGTAGTGGGCTTGCTCTTCACCCTCCTTGCTTCCCTATGGATCTTGAGCTCCACCATTTCATG
The DNA here is from genome assembly GCA_026283785.1 of Coracopsis vasa. Classification (NCBI taxonomy): domain Eukaryota; kingdom Metazoa; phylum Chordata; class Aves; order Psittaciformes; family Psittacidae; genus Coracopsis; species Coracopsis vasa. Next base: position 21,312 of record JANHGB010005227.1, read on the forward strand.
ATCACTTCAGCCAAGGCTGCCCTTGAGTTCCACATCTCTCACCAGCTCCTCCCTGTTGTTGAGAACAAGGTTGAGCATGGCATCTTTGCTTTTCGGCTCTTCTATCACTTGGAGAAGGATGGTGGTACCAACACATTCCAGGAACCTTCTGGCTTGTTTATGCCCTGCTGTGTTGTCCCCCCAGCAGACATTAGGGTGTTATTTTGTTTCTCTATGGAGATGAAATGTTGCAACTAATGTGAACCCATAAAACTGCATTTTGAATTCTCACTCTCTTTAGAGAGAACTATGCACATAAATTCATTCATAGGACATTAAACGCTATGCTCAAACCATGCTTGTGATTAAGCTTCCAAATATGTGTTTGAGAGATACATCTCTTGATCTAATTTTCATAGTTCAATAATTACGACAAACGGAAATTCTTAGATTTTTTTAAAACCAAAATTTGACTTGGTGTTTTGTCAGCTTCTTATTTTTTTCCAGATTTTTCATTTCTTTTTCTTTTAAGAAAGTGAGTGAGTAGTTCTCTATGTTAGTCATCTACAGTCATATATGTGTGTAACTTCAAAAGCATTGCACGGTGCAATAATAAGTAAGAATAATAATCAGAGATGAAGCAGCAATTACCAAGTAAAATATCCTTCGCTTATTTTTGTTGTAAGTTTGTTAAGCAACACTTACCGCTAGGAAAAAAAGAAGTTATATGGGATGATTAATTTTGAAACAGATCAGAAAATGAAGAAAATGGGAAGAATATTCCAGATATGTTTAGATGCAAAGAGAAATCATGGTTTGAAGTGTTGAAGAATGAATTATTTTAAGAAGACTGAGATAAAGTTTTTAAAGAAGTTCTACTCCAGTTTAAAACTGCTTTTAAAATATCCGGACTGTATCTCTTTAAAAACCAATGAAGTGTAAGTAAATAGAAAAGTGCTTATTTTATCTGAGGCCCACATTATTCTTTGGCTAGCATAATGGAGTTTCTGTGAACTGCAAATTGCTCATAATGCAATAAGAAGCCTTTTGCCTAGTTGGTTATTGCTGTAACGCTTTGTATTTATGTCACAATTATGATTTCTGTTACAGAAATCTGTTTTCTAAAGGAATTATGACAGGCAGAGCAATCACAAGAAACAAATGCCAGTTTATCTCACTGATAACTAAGTTTTTCCTCTTTGGAAATACAGCAAACGCAAATGGAGTTTCATTCTACAGCATTCTAAAACAATCTCCATGATATTTATCTGTAGCCCAATGTTCATATTTATAAACATAGCTCTTTTCAATCTTATTATACAACTAGATTTGTGGTTATATTGTCATTACACACACACACACTTATTTATAATCATATCTTTCATAATGAAGAATACTTGAATTTTATATATTTTTCTTGGTTAATAATGAAGAATATTTCTGTTAATGTTCCTAAGTTGTATCTGCAATGGGAGTTAATTATATTTGGTAACACGGAGTGAGAGTTCCCAACATTCTCTTACACAGTGGGTATTTCATGCAAATCAATATTCTGGGTGGAAAAAAAATTAAAACATTCTGAAGTCTGTACAGCAAAACAAGTGACGTTTTTGATTTTAATGGGGTGGGAACAGGGCACTGAATGAATAAGTAAAAAGCCACTGGAGCCTGATGTAAATATTGGGGTGGATGTAATGCACTGAGGTAAGCCACAGCTAGAGGTTTGGTGTTATCATATGAAATTTCATTGTTTCTTCCTCTGCAGGTACACAGCTTTATTTCTTTTACACTCCTCTCAGGAAACTGGGAATTCAGTTACCATGAAAATGTGTAATACAGAAAATCTATTTCAAGAACTTTCCATAACTTTGTTGATTGGTAATGGTAAAATTTAGTCATAATTTTGAAACAAAATGCCTTCTTACAGCTACACATATTAAAACTGAATCCGTCTTGAACCAATTTTTAAAACTTGAGCACTCCAGCTTAAAATGTTTTCTCTCACCCTCTGTTTCATTTTGTTAGATGATTAAATCAATACTGAAGTTACATGGAAGAACTTATTCTTGCTGCCTTCTGTGTTAAGTAAATATCCTAATGAGAAATTTCAGAAGTTAGTTACAAAAGGAAGAGACTGTTAGAGGTCACCTAGTCTTTATCTGTTCTGTACCTATATGACTAGATCTTCCCTAAATACAGAATTTATAGTTGATGGGGATGTTACAAGCCTGGCCAACCCTATTACTCCTCAGAAGAAAAAGATGCTACCCCATGTCTAAGGGACTGCAATCACTTTGTCTCTTCTGAGCACAATGTGTCACTTAGAGAGGTGGAGTTGGAAGATCAGACATTCATATGAAACAAACCTGGACTTTCACAAGATTAACCATATTTCTTTGTCCTGAGTTCAACTATAGCAGTCATTTTTCTCCTTCTTACTAGCTGGTGCAGTGCTGTGTTTTTGACTTTCACCCTGGGAACAACACTGATAATACCGATGTTTTTCATTGTTGCTTAGTAATGTTCACTCCAACCAAGGACTTTCTGAGTCTCATGCTCTGCCAGGGAAGGGGGGAAACCGGGAGAAAGCAGAGACAGGACACCTGACAAACTAGCCAAAGGGGTATTCCATACCACAGCATGTCATGTCCAGTATATAAACTGGGGTCAGTTACCCAGAAGGGCTAGATCGTTGCTCAGGTTAGGCTGGGTATCGGTCAGGGGGTGGTGACTGGTTGTATTGTCTTCCCTTGTTATTTCCCTTATCATTATTATTATTGGTGGTAGCAGCAGTGGGTTTGTGTTATACCTTAGTTACTG
>JANHGB010005233.1:0-18192 GCA_026283785.1 Coracopsis vasa
GCCCAGTTCATGCCAATGGAGCAGGATGAGGCCCCGTGTCCCTGGTGCTGGCCCAGTTCATGTCAATGGAGCAGGATGAGGCCCCGTGTCCCTGGTGCTGGCCCAGTTCATGTCAATGGAGCAGGATGAGGCCCCGTGGCCCCATGTCCCTGGTGCTGGCTCCAGTGATGCCCATGGAGCAGGATGAGGCCCCGTGGCCCCAGGCTCCCGGTGCTGAGCGGCTGTGCCCGAGGGGTCGGCAGCAGAAACGAGGCATCGCCGGAGGTGTGCCGTGAAAGGAACCGGGATGGGGGCGGCGGCGGAGTGACTAAATGCGAATGAAGCCGGGTCGTCGGCAGGCGGCGGCGCAGGCGGGTGGACAGCGATAGCTATGAATGCCTCAGCCCTGCAAAACGCTTTAGTTGTTGAGTACAGCTATTTTACCAGGCAACCCTGCGAGACTCGGACCGCATCCTGCGGGAAACTGGGCTTCCTGAGCTCGCTTTGCGGCGCCGGGTGCTGCTTTCCAGGCGCTTGGAACAGTCGGTGCTAGACGAAGAAAAAAACTGGAAGTTAAATAAATACATATTTCTATGGCATCCTTTTGTAAAACTACTTCTTACATGGTTGGAAAATCACTGTTCACTTTTAGGGTTTGTTTCTTTGTTGACTGTTTCTAAGTATGACCAAACCCAGTAGTTTGGTGCTGATGAATCACATAAGCAAGGTAAATAAGAGTCTTGCTTTAAGCGTGTGCACTTACACAAGCATAATTACACCTCCACGGTACGTGCGTACACTCTTACATCTGTCTATGTCACAACAGGTAACCAAGTCACATGCAAACTTTATTCTGTTATGTTGGTTTAGATGAAGATTCAGCCTCCCCAATGTGATTTAATTGTCAGTAAGCAAAATATACGATGTGAATTGTATACATCCATTACTGAAGATAGAAACACCACAATTTAATTGAGCTGTAAGGCATACAGTTTGGAAAATACCTACGTTAAGGGTGCCAGCTTAATCAAAAGGCAACTTCCATCTTGGTGGTGGTCTTTTAATTAAAAGTTAACATACTCTTTCTATTACTGCACCTTCTTCCAATGCATAGGATATTTTTCGTTAATCTCTTCAATAGTTTTTCTGTCCCTAAGCCTGGGACTTCCTGTATTGATAACTACATACTATTCAAGCCTCACACTGAATACAGAATATCCTCATGAGACTTTTCTGTTATTCTTTCATCATAATATCTTATTATTATGTGCATATGAATAAAACTATGCAACATCCTTATGGATTGAGATTTCTTACCAATACCAAAACATCCCAAGACCTGAAGTGTAATGACTTCACCTCAACACCCAAAAATAGACATCCTTTGCCCTCAATGAGGGTCCTCATTCTCTAAAAAAAAGATTAAGAATTTGCCCCCAGTGCCTTTGTGCTGCAGAGGTGTGATGTGTACATCACTATAAGTTGGGGACGGGTATTAAGTTAGCAGTTCAGGTGTTGCTAGTAGTGATATCATAGCAGCACATTGCACAGCACAGATTAACCACCCAAGGCTGTGCCTTAGCCAGCCTGAAGCAAGTTTTACAGTCCATGCTGAGCTGCTTGCTGTTGTGTGCCTTCTGCAAGGAGAACTCACGCTACCTCACTTGAGGTAGCTCAGACACCTACAAGAGCTGTGCTTGTGATGCAAACATATGTTTTGCCTTCATTCTCAATTCCTTTCACATGATTCCTCTTCTCCGCAGCCAATGCAGCAGTTTCACTTGACCAACTTTCTTATTGCTTCCTCTTCACCTATTCTGCAGCTATTTTTGCCAAAATCACACACAGAGAAAAGATAACAAAAACATACTTTCTCATTTTAATAGTGATGGAGTCATTTTAAATCTATAAAGCTTGGACCAAAAAATACAAACACACCTATTACCTGTTTTGAATCATTGGATTGACATCCCTGACCTTTGTCATCTGTTTCCACACACAGAGGTAAGTATACACATGGTAATACATACAGTAGCCAGGAAAAACAAAATTGATAAAGCCTACTTCTTAAAAAAGTTATATTAAAGGCATTCAATGTACAGAACATTGCCATAAGTCTTGAACTTGCTGTCACCACAGCACTATTAGCCTACATCCTTAATGTATGTCCCTTAACATACATCTGTACTCAATGTACCTTGTAATTACCTCATTATGGTTAACTACTGCTGACCCCTGTGTGGAACATGTTAACATACAAAGCAACTGTGAAATAGCTAGGGAAAAGCAAGGGGAGGTTTTTCAGAACTAACTTACAACTCCATTGACACGGTCTGTGCCACAGAGTTACCATTATCATAGACTTTTCTTCCATATTTTATTCGTTGTCAGTCCGTAAATATTTTTTTACTCAGCAAAACAAAGAAAGAGCTATAACATGAGAAATGAAGCAAATCAGAAGAACTTACTGTAATACAGTGACCAGGTGGTGATCAGGCCTGGTAGCTACCACTCAAAATGAGGTCCCTGAAATAATAAGTCAGAACAATGTTTACTTGCTTAAACAGAGTTCTTCATGGCACTGTTGTAAGAAATAATTAGCAAACTATGCTTACCACAGGGAGACCACTTGCTGCTTGTCTCCCAACCCCACTTGCCCCAAATCCCAGGGCAGTGCTGCTGTGCACAGTCCCGTAACCTTGAGGATGTAAATTTCTACCTCATTTTCTATGTCCTACAGCCACAGTTCCAACTCCTGACTTTACCCACAGAACTGATAGAGAGAGCTGGAAACTCAGGCAGTGTTACAATGGATTACAGTTACTCATGCTACACCCCCAGGAACTCCTCCAGCCCCTACACAAAAACATAATTATGCACTTCTCTCTTGTATAAATACAGGTTAATTTTCATGAGCAAAATTCCTTCATCCCTGCATCCTCCAAGATTAATTAGACACCTCTCCTTCCTCCAGACACAATCTGGCCTAGCTGCATTCATTAACTGAGGAGCTGTCTTAGCTACCATTATTTCTTTAGCTTTTCTTTTCTTTTCCCATGACTCCTGTTATTGCATCCCCTCTCTTGTGAAGTAGTGGGCAGGAGAACAGGACTGCTGGAAAGCAAAGCCCAGGGTGCTTGGCTGTTTAGAGGGATGCAGGTGGAGTACCTCTGGGTGACTCTTTCCCCAGGAGGCAGCAGGGAGAAAGGGAATGACCAGTCAGGGGAACTAAACCTGTTCTAGATTAAGGAGCTGGGAGCCTGGCTAGCCACCTTTTGAGCCCCATCCTCCCTTCCCAGCAGTTTCTGAGAGCAGGGGTCCAGACACAGCCTCCTGGCAAAGGGAGCCACTGCAGATTCAGCTGGAGGAAGGGGAAGGTGTGGGCTGGCCTGGACCGGCATCAATCACGGGGAAGTTCTACATGAAGGAAAAGCTGTGAGCTCTCAACGGTATCAGACAGCACTTGATTTCTGTCTGGTGTTTCTTTTTCACAAGAGCTTTTCCAGAGGAGGTCACAGTTATTTTGCTCACTATAAATATGTGTGTGGTGGTAGGGCTGTAATTGTCATGCATGCATCCTGCTGAAGACGAGGAGGTGTTAAAACAGAAAGGAAGGCTCAAAGAAAAGGCTGTAAATGATCATATTTAAAATTTTTCCATCTCACAACTTTCCTGGGGTCCGATTCCTGATGTTTTCATTTCGGGGGGAGCAGCTCTGAGCATAGTGTTTGAAATAAACAATTTGGTATCTCCAGCAGCACTTTCCAAACTAAAAGTCATGACCAGAAGTGGGGTCACAGAAGTTGCAAGTGGAGTCACGAGCTTGACAGAAATGAAATTGTTTACAGCAGTATCTGGGGTCGCGAGCCCATCAGAAATGTAATGTTTAGTATTTGCCCATCTCCAGTAGTTGGGTTTTTTTTCTGAAGCTCCAGCTCGTGGAGCCCAGTGATCTTCTATTTACATGCAGAGATCAGAAAGTACAAGATCCCTTTCTATGTTGTGGAATACAGCATGAAAAGGTGAGAAAAATGTGTCCTGATAACTTTAAAGAAATCACTCAGGGTGGAGAAGTTGTGTTTGGTTTGGTTTTGTTTAATTTTTAATGAATTGATGTTTCTGAAGATGTTTAGCACTGACAACCTGTGCCAAGTGGAAGGGTGTTTCTACGTAGATCGATGTTGGAAAGCTCCTCCCAGGGCAAATAGCACCTTACACTTTGTAACCTGCACAACTTTGGCACCTCTAATACATTACTCTAATCCACTTTCAGGATTAAAGCTCAAACGTTCTAGGGTGAAATGCATCTATTTTTGTTATGGTCAGTCATTCACTGTAGAGACAAAAAACTGTAGTACAGCAATCTCAAAGATGATATAGCACATTTATTGCAGTACATCTCTAAATCATAATGAAAATCAAATGAATTTGTCTTTATATTTTTCTGCTGCAAAGGCACAGAAAAACATACCTGTACCTGAAGAAAGAGGTGATGTTTGGGAGAGAGAAATTAGAGAATTAGTGATTCTGGAACTCGTGTCATGGCATTAGTTTCTTTATCAAGCTGAACCTCTTTGGCCTTCCTTCTTTGCTTTCCTCATGTGTCAAATGGGAATAATTTATGCTTCACCTGACAGCAACTCTCAAATGATTAACATTTAAACACTTTCAAAATCCCATGTGAGGGGTGGAATATCAAAAGAATACAGTATATTGATGGTCCCTGAAAGTATAGATGCAGAAAATGAGTGTGCTATTCTATTGCTAACTATCTTTTGTTGGAACTTTTACTAACAAAATACTATCATCTTTGCATCAAATTACTTGGTTTGGGTAGTAGGTTTTTACAACTCTCTTCCCATTTTTCAAGGGACACTGTATGTGTAATTTTGCCCCAGAGTAAATGTTTATGGGTGAATGATTAAATCCTTGGACAGAGAACTTTTTAATGGAAACTATGAAACAGTAGAAGCTATCATAGCATCTCCATATATGTAACGTCTTGTGATGTGTGGGTACATGGGTATTTCCTTAGTGTCCAGAATGACTAGCTATTATGCCCAAAATAGCCTTTGTACTTTACTCTTTTTTTTTTTTGTCTCAACAGTGACACTGAGTCTTTGCAGTCAAAATTTCCTAGCCAGTCATGCAACCAGGAACATCTCAACTGTGTTCACACTGCCAAAGACAGCTTGTACCAGAAAGGCTCTTCAGCTTAGCTGCTTCTCACAACTTCCGAAGAACAACTTCATAAAGGAGCTTTTAGGTAGATGTTTTGGTCATTACTGAGCCCACAGTAATCATCTGACCTGCCCTTTCCTGGAAAGCTGACTGGGGAGGGGCTATCTGATTGCCTTTAGGGGTTAAAGGGGAGATCTCCAGAAGCCCAGATTTCTCATTACTTTCCCAGGTGGGCTGCCCAAACCTCTCCCTCCATCCAAAACAAGCAACCTACCAAACATCAAAGCGACATCTCCTGCTTCTCCATGCTGGTCTGGCCAAAAGTAATGGTTTGGACCATTTTTTCAGCTGGCAGGGCTTGCTTCCCCCACTTGCAAGGCTGGGAAGGCTGCTGGTGAGGCTTCGGCAGAGACACAGGGCATGGCTCTTGAAAGCTGTTGATTTCCTTTGGGGAGCCGGGGAGGAAGACAGCATGTGCCCTGTGAGTGGCTGGGGGGGAGTCAGGAGCCAGGCAGGCAGCGCCGTGCCCACCCGCATTGAGAAGGTGCGTCCAGGCAGAGTGAAGGGCGACCTGCGCTGCTGACAAAATCAACTTTATTTCTCTGTGCCTTTCTTTTGGTGATAGTAGATACATAGGAATTAGCCAGCGAAAGGCCAGTGCTGTCTGGCTTTGCTGGAGGGAGCTCGCGCCCCAATCAATACAGTCCCCTGAACAAGAAAAGAGCAGTTTGCTAATTATTAGACTTTCCACAAACATTATTTATTTGCCTTGAAACAAAACACATTCCATTCCAAATCCCAAACAGCTTACATTTTTTGGTAAAGAAAATAACAATAAAACCTGAAATGGGCATTATTCCTATTTGGAAGTGAGTGGTTCTAGAAGTCACCTTTCAAACAAAGGAAACACTGACTTGTTATACAGAATTAACTGGAAAAAGTTACTGATAGTCCAGGCAGCCGTTCAGGGGTGTGAGTGGGCGAGGGGGGTGTTTAAATATAGAAACAGCCATAGCTATCCTGACTTCTAAAATTAAAAAGAAAAATGAGCACAAACAAAAATTTACAGTGTCAGTGAAATTAATTCACTGGAAAGTGAGGATAATCCACGCTCATAAAAAGCAGAAAATAACTTCACGCAGTTGACAGTTTTATTATAGGAACACAGGAAAATGGTGACAGAAAATGATATTTTGATGCCGATTGTTTTATTTGCCTCTTTCGCCATGTTTTCTTTTAACAGGTCTGAGCTTTTAATACACCCTGACTGTCAAGTAATAAGCAAATGGAATGGTGTGAATTAATTATCTCTTTCATTTAAATGTACATTTTAATTAAGTTTATTGCTGGGAGAATTGACATCTTGAAAAGTTCTTTACATTTAAGAGATGTTAAAATAACAAAATCACTGAAGCTTAAAGAACATCAAGTAGGAATGGCATTTGTTTTCCTTAACTGACTGCGAGAGATGAAAGACCCGTTGACTTTTAAAAGGCCTAGAAAATAAAGAAATTAAAATAATTAGAGAACTCGACTAATTGAAAATATAATTTTGTTAAGCCCTGAATCTGTAATTAAAAACAAAAAAGCAAAGTGGTGGCTATAATTAAAAGCGTATTCCCCAGGGGGAATTACGGTTTTCTATACCTAAAAGAAGAAAACCTTTAAAGAAGAGTTAATGGAAAGCTTGGTTAATTGTCATGGAGGGTGGAAGGAGACTTGGTCACTGATTTTTATGTTATTTTTATCTAGTTTTAAATAGAACCCTGTAAATATTTTTCACACTTACAGCTAACCTGTTAACATGGAGGTATTTGCTGGCTTTACGAAAGATGAAAAAGATTGACTTTTCCTCTGGCACAGCTTCATCGGTAGTAAAACCAAAACAAACCCAAAAGAGAAAGAGAAAAAGCCTGTTATTTCACCAGCTTGGGTTTGGTAAGTGCCTGTTGTGTATCACAGCAGAGAGAGGGAAAAGGTCAAAGTTTAAATTGAGCTGGCTGCTTTGCAGGGTCTCTGAATTCTGCACGCAGGGCTTGATCTGCCCTTTCCTTGCATGGCCCTTGCTCCTGCTGCCTTGCTTGCCATAGGAGAGGGGAGGAGAGGAGAGGAGAGGAGAGGAAAAGAGAGGAGAGAAGAGGAAAGAGGAGGAAGAGGAAAGGAGAGCCTTGGTGAACTGTTTTGGGCCCTGGATAAGCTGCGCTCTTTGCCACAGCAGGAATTTGCCAGAGGAGAAAATGTGGTGCTGGGGGATGGGGTGGATGAAGGCAGTTTAGAAAGGAAACGAGATTGGAGGGAAATGAGTCCTTGCAAATTAAAAGTTGAGTGTCTTCAGCTGTAATAAATAAAATATGCTTTCTCCAGTTATAGAGAAGAAACATACGAACACAGTGGACAGCAGAGAGGCTATGGAAATAAGCATGAAACCTTTAAAAGGAGAGAAAGACAAAGAAAGAGGGTCATATAACAAACCCTCTAAAGACCCTCTCTTTTCAAAACGAGAGCAAAAGGCAGTGGCAGACACGAGTGCAGCATCTTTCCTCCATGTGCTGTGTGTTCCACTCCCAGGATCTGGGTTTCCTGAGTTCCTCATTTTGAGCCATTGGGGCCAAAGAGGGGGCAGGGGGATAGGAGACAGCAGGGCTGTGCTGCAGGCTATCCAACTGGTGCCTGGTCCGGGCTGTGTTGGTCCCCCGTGCTGACAGCTGTGGAGGCATGCAGGGTCCCAGCCACATGGCCAATGGTGAATCAAAGCAGTGGCTCCTCAGGAGGGCTCTGCCCAGCCAGTGCACATCTACCGCTGCCTGTTGGACAGGCTTCTCACAAAAGCCGTTTGCAGCTACAGCAGAGGAAGGGAAAGGTATAAAAGCCTTATGGACTTGAGACAGAAGAACACCATATTTTGGTCCCCATCGCTAGAAGGATTTACTTATTTTCAATTGACTGGCAAGTGGATAACATGTATACACAGCTGGTCCAATTCGGTAACCAGGACTCTGCCTACCTCACACTGAGGAAGCCCAAGTCTTTCCCTGGTGTCTCCTGATCTTGACTAGGCTAGAGGCTGGATGGCAGGAGGTGGGCCTAAGCACCATCACAGTAAGGAAGGACTAAGCCTAACTCTTCCAGCACAGGTAAATTATCTAACTTCCACTATGTTAACCATAACAGGGTGGCATATTGGCACTATGGCTTAGTAACCAGCCTCCTGGAGAAAAGATGAGGTCTTTAGGTGAAGTGAAGCCCTCGTGTTTCTGGGGAAAGCATCCTCCCCAGGGTTACGAAGTGCTATACCAGGGAGGCACCTGCATCCTCAGAACAGAGCAGCAAGCATCGTAGCCAAGACATATATTGTGTCACACTCTAGAGTCAGGGTATCAGAAACGAAGCACTGCATCATGCAACTCTCAAGAGCTTTCATTTTGGATCTGGGCTCATGTATGCAATTTTGAAAAGGCTTTTGAAGTAGGCTCACTCCTGTTTTGATCAGCATATTTTTAAACAAACCTTTGCACTTTGTATCCATTGTGAAAAATGATTAAAATCACGCTAGTTCGTTGTGGTTATGCACAGGACTGACCATGATTACTGAAACTGAACATGACCTAAGGCTGCTAGAAGTTGGCTCTGCAACTAAAACTTTATTTTCTCATTTCATCAGTTGCTATTTATTTTGCTGATAATGATGTCTTGGTATCAGCAGAAAGAGTCCAACTTTTCTTTCTGTTTTTGTAAGGCAAATACCTGCTTCATGTGAGCTATGGAGAAGCAAAGTAGCTGTTTATAATCCCTTGATGGCACAGACAATGTCTTCTGTGTCCACCATTCTTTCAGCACAAAAATTAAACAGGTTAACTTAATAAATAGGGTGTGTGGGAGGGTTTTAGTAATTTGTGTTTGTGGTAAAATGCAATTGGAGACTCAGTGTCTTAGAGGTAGGTTGGAGTCAAGCAGAGATGAAGGCTCTGTTTCTTCACTCCTCCTCCTGAGCTTTGCGTGTCTTGAACTGTTGCCTAACTAGGCCTGGGACCTCAGGCCTGTTTTGTTGTCTGAAACTAATTCTGCAAGTGGAGACATCTTTAGATCACATTGCAAATGTTATTATGTAATTATACATTAACTAAATTAGATTTTCATTACTTGTCATGTAGCTGTTTTGTGCAGATAAGCAGTGGACTTGTACCTGTCCTCTTTAACATCATCATGCGTTAGCATTTCGGTTTGTAACAGCTCAAATGACTCCTCTTTTAGTAAAAACAATGGCAGTTGTAATACTTTTAGCATGAGGGGACCCCCAAATGGAATTTTGTGGCAGATTAGCTTCTGCATATGCACATACACAAACATAAAGCAGTGGAAGGCAATGACTAGTCATTCACCTCAGCAGGACCTGCTCTTCACAGGCGAAACTGAAAGACCGCACTTCAATTGCAGTAATTCCCTTTGCTACAGATGGAAAGAGAAAAGAAGATGTGGGCTTGTAGGGCTCCATTAGAAACCTGCAAAAATTGCACCTTGGACATCTACGAACTGGAGTCCCACACTTCTTTCTTTAATAATTTTGAAATCCAATTTAGTGAGCTTAATCTAGACCTGAAATTAAATCAAATTAATCCACAAAGTTTCAGTACTGTGTCTAAGGAGTTAAGACCTCTTGCTTTTTTGTTTTTTTTTCAAATGCTTTATATAGATCTGTGTCAAGGTCTCCACTTTGGACAGGCAACCAGCTGATGTGCAGGGAGATGTTGTTTCAAATGTGAAGTCACTCTGCAAAGCACTGGCAGCACCTGAGAGCAGAATCTCAGCTCTCTTGAAGCCTGGGCATATAAGTGTAGCGAATGGAATACCCTCCAATCCTCAGCTTCTGGCACTCATTGCTATTCTGAGGCATATTTACCCTGCAGGTTTGCCAGTATGAATGTACAACAGCCCCACGTCTTCTGTCTTTATTGAGACTATCTATTATTTGCCTGACGGCCGGGTGCTCCAAGATGTGTGGGTGACAAGCCCCATGTAAGTCCAAAGCGTATTTAAAATTGAATAAATGTTTGATTCCATCTCCAGCTGCTTGCTGTGGCTTCTCTAACTCATAGAAGAAATTACTATAGAGGCTTGAAAAGCTGCTGCATGTGGCCCTTGCTTTTTTTACCACTCTCTTCATTACATAGCTCACAGTTATGCCTTTTCCTTAAGCAGCCTTCCTCTGGCAAAACTGAGCTTTCTTTTCCACTTCTCTACACATGAAGAGTGCATTTAATTTGCTTGCATATGAGTTTTCTGCATTTTGCTTTTAGCTTTAATGTAACAGTTTAAAATTGAATAGATTCCTTTTAATAAGCCATTAATATATGCTTGTACTTTACCACAATCCTGAAGTGGTTACAAAAGACATTTCTAGATCAGTAAAATTCCAGAAAGATTCAACAGTTTCATGCACTTTCCTGAAAAATGATGCCCTGATGTTCATGTTATTTTCCACAATGTTAGCTTAAAAATAAATAAATTTTAAAAAATATTCTTTTAAGAGGAGAAAGTAAAAAAATCACATTTATAGGGCATGAGCTTTCCTTTTATTTTTGTAAAAGCACTTTCCAGCAGAGCTCAATCTATTTGTAATTACTCAACACTACAGAATCTCTCCTTGGGCAGAAGATTAGATAATAAAGTGTCTACCACAAGCACCAATCTTTAAAAGGGCCAGAGAAACAGCACCTAAGATATCAGTAAGAGCAAAAATTCTACTTGAAAGAATACATTGGTGTTTCTATTTACTAACTTATCAGCTTTGCTTAAATTAACTATGACTGAAGTATGCTCTACCCCTTTCCTCAATTAACTTTTCATTCATTCACAAATTCGTTGGGCCTCACCCTGGAATGAGACCCTTCATTCTTCAAAGAGCCGGGGTGACCTGCTACAGTTTCCAACTAATCAGAGAAACAAAAAAAGCCTGAGATTAAACCTCAAGGAAGCCAGGCTATCTTGGAATTCACTTGCAAGAATAAACATTGTCACTTACAACAAGCAGGTCTGCAGATATTTAACAAACCCCAGGGTGCTCTATACAGTGAAGATTTCCACATTTGATTGCCATCTTCTCCAGCAAAGTTTTCTTAGGTCTTTATCTAATCAAGAAGTTAGCTGGTGTGTTAGACAAAAGAAACTTTCAGCACACTTATAAGGGTTTAGACAACACTCTATGTCCTGCCCACTGCAGTCAGCTCTGGTATCGTGATTCATAAAAAACACATTAAAATTGTAATTCAAACAAAACTGGGAATCGCAGTCTCCGTGTGTGATGGGTCAACCTATGTATGACCTTTATTTTTTTTTTTATTAGGAAAAAAGGAAATGCACTTAAAACTTGTGGCTAATGCTGCATTTTCTGAAAAAGCCTTATAATAACTTAGCAAGAATTATCCTTTTACAGAAAATGTTGTTTCAGATGTCTTTTCCCTAGTAAGAGCAGGGTTTATGCACTGACTGAATGCTTGGAGCTAAATTGATACCAGCATTGAGATATCCTTAGAAAATAAAAATAGGGGCTCTGGAATCAGAAAGTTGGTAAGATTTAAGAAAAAATTCTTTCCTATGCTGAGGTGTCCTGGTGCTGTTGGTTGTGGTTTTCAGTTTATGCAGCAGACTGTTCAGTTCAGTTTAGATACTGCAGAGCTGTCTGGAAGGTGCCTGTCAAAAACAGTCTGTCAAAGAAAGATCTCAAAAGAGTAAAATTATCAACAAACAATTTTTGGTAAAGTAAACTTTATAATATAGTGTTTCATGCTGTATGACTTTGAAAGCTGTTCCTCATGTGCAGTCCTTGGATATGCAAGGTATGGATGGTAAATATCTTCTCATAACTACTGTGTTCTACAAGGAGAGACAATAGAGCAAGGGAGCAGGAAACTTAAACAAAATGTGCTAACCATGCATGACATATGTCATGAAGAATGAAAACAGGACAAAAGAAGTGGTCAGATGAATGGGTTTCATGCCAGAATCGTCACAACACACGTAAACTGTGTGCATCTCCAGCAAATACTTTTTAATGGTAGGACATTTCTCACTACTGCCTTTGCTCTATTCTGCAGAAGCAATGGAAAATGAATTCTTAAGTAAATTGAAAGACAGAGATGGAGAAAATGGGCAAGCCTCATTAGACAGAAAGTTTTGTGCACCCCTACCTCTTCTGGGATGATTAGATACAGATTGAAAGTCCACAGTGTGAGGAAATGTGATTGCATGTGCAAGCATACAGCAGCTTTTGTGTTAAGACTGTGCCTTTACAGGACAAAACCCTATCTATCTATCTATCTATCTATCTATCTACCTACCTACCTATCTATCTTTCTGCCTACCTACCCACTTACCTTCCTATCAGTGTATAATATTGTTGTAGCAGTGGATAAAAATATAAGCAATGTTCTTGCAAGTTCTTCTAGGGTGAGTTGGTGTCTTCTTTTGCTTGTTTTTCTTTATTTTTAAGACCAATATGGCTAAAAATTAAGAAGAGATAAGCAGTGGGATACAAAGAGTCTCCTTCAAGTCAGATGGCTGCTGGCAGTGGATTGAGCCCTCCCAGCAGCCGTTGTCTATAGTAGGTTGCCTAAACTCTTCTGCAAGTCCTTCCGCTGGCAGAACTGGGGAGTGCTAAACAGATGGTGGGAAGTGTGAAGGAGCCAGAGATGGCGGATTCTTTGGTCAGCACAATTGGATCTGAGAGCGGATGTCTGCCTACCACCTTCGCTGCACTGAGAAAATGAAAAATACATCAAGACTGGGACTGAAGCAGATTACTTACCTTCCATTTTAGTGCAGCTTGGGTAGGCACAATAAAATTTTAAATGGTGGTTTGACAGCGAGCTTTGCTCCTTAAAACACAAAACAAACAGGCTATGAAGGGAAAGTAAACTGCTTCTTGTACCCTGTTGCTTGCCAGAACGGCAGCGTAGGGCTTGATCTCCTGTATTAATCTAACCCTGCTCCTGCTAATCTAATAGTCTATAGACTCCTGTGGTAGCAGTAAAAAGCCCCAGGGGAATAAATAAGGACTACTGTGCTGAGTAAGAGTTTGCACAAGCTGTGTGCTTTTTACAGTGGATGTCTACATTTGGGATGAAGATTAGCAGGCTGGATGCCTCAGTGCAAGCAGAAAACATGTTTCAGACTGCACATTTTCATGGCTGACTTGCAAACTGGTTCCAAGAGTGCATTAACACAGACATATTAAAACCACTATTGTTTGAGCCCTTTATCCTTTCTTGTTTAAAATTTTATGAAAGACTTAAAATTGCTGTCCTTTGATTTCAGTTAACCTCATTACTCTGTATTTCTCCATACTGGTTGGAGAAAACAGGATTTTATGAGCAATTCAAACTACACATGAAGAGTCTCTTAACAGATATGTTGTGCCAAACTCTTAGATACACAGGATCACTGCAGTAAAAACAAAGGGATTGTACGGGTGGGAATAGGAACAGATTTGCAAGGAATGTGGATTCCCAAAGGAAGTGGTAACTTCCATAAAATCTTGAAAACCCGTTTTCCATACCCACCACTCTCACCACCTTCTTCTTATAAACTGGGCCAATCAGTAAAACTTGTAGTTTTCTGGCCCGCTGTTCTGTGTTATTATGGCTGGACAAGTGGGGTGAAAAACAGGCATGTGAAATTTTCCCAGTGCAGCACACACCAACACAAAGCCTTGCCTTGGTTTCAAATTTCTTTACCAATCCAAAACCCAGACAAGCTTCATTGAAAGGTTTGTTAAGGTTCACAAGCCACAGGATGAGTTTGGGGGTGTGCCAAAGAAAAGAAAGGTCTGGAAGAGCAAGCAGAAACTGGGAGCAGATCTACTTTGGGCTTTGCCACGGGCTGGCTGCGGGTCTTGGGCAGATCATCCTCCTTCTCGTCTGTCTCTCAAATGGCATTGCATGAACTCTGTCTCAGGAGCGCTGGGAGGATGAACAGCTGAGAAATGGAATGTTATACTGGGATTAGAGTGGGCTATAGAGACTTCCTAGTAGAGCCATAGCAGCAAAGCTCCAGCAGAGACCCAGCTGGAGAATCCTTTTCCTTGTTTGCAGAAGTCATTCTGAGGACAATACATAATACTTTCCTGAAGACAATTTCTTTTACTTCCAGCTTACACCTCCTCCTAGATTTTGTGAGGATACCTGTGGCCACTATTCCACTTCCTCTAAGGGGAATGAAATAACCGTAAACTGCAGTTTATCAAGTCAGGCATTGAGAGGACAGAGCTTTGGGCTCACTGCGAAGAAGCAGACAGAGGGGACAGCTCTGATCCGATGTTAAAAATCAGACCAGTGTGTGTACTTACATGTACATTCCTATCAGTCACGCTACAGCTCCTTAAAATTTACCATGAAGTCACAAACTGGAATTAGCCTGTTAAGAAAGTTCTGAACCTGGGTTCAAGTTTATTAGGGTCATTTAATGTTTTAGCAATTGCATTACTGAGGATGTAAGAAAAGATACTGAGAAAGAAACAAAAACAAAAGGGCAAACAGGAAAACCACGGTTAATACTTTCCAGAAAAAGAATGGTCAAAATACTGATGCTTCCTTTCAGGTAAAATTATGCTGCTCTGGATCACATCTCTAAAATTTCATGAAAAACAGGGTGGCATAAAAAGTGACAAGTCATCACTCCAGTCACTTCAGAGAAGGCTTTGTTTTAAAGCTGAGTAAACATACTAATCTTTTTGCTAATCTGCGCTGTTGTTTGGAGAAATGTGACTATTTAAAGTCATGAGATTCCATGTTAAAAATGTTCAAGTGTGTTACAAGTAATTATATATAAGAAGGTATCCCCTTATGACTCCATATTTAAACAAGCACCTTATTTTGCTGTTTAAATTCCATGATTGCCTTTAAGAGGAGCTATGTGGTTTTCGACCATGTTATTAGAAGTGTTTAACATATCTTGTTGTTTTGTCTGTAAGCTTCACTTAAATACTGTAAGTCTGCAAAGCCCTACCCACAAATTCCTGGTATTGACCAGGGGCAAGAGAGAGTTTTTTCATGTCTGTAAAATAATTTTATTGGGTATTAAGATTACTTGCTGCAACCACATTCATTGTGGGGTGATGAAATCAGAGGCTTTGTGACAATCCCAGTGGAGTGTAAAGATATTGATTACACTGAGCAATTTTGGCCAAATTTCATTTTGCAGCAGCCACACCAAGTGGTGTCCAATATATTCGAATTTGAATGGGGTTTTCTGCTGTGTATGTCTAGACATACAGTCTAGAGAGGGTGGAGAAATACTGAATACAATATTTGCAGCCACGCAGTAGGAAATGAGGAGGTCTGCGTTATCTTTACTTCATAGCAGATAAACTGAGTCTTGCAAGTTAAGATTATTGAATTACAGTCAATATTGTTCTGATATAGAGCTACATAACATAAAAAATCGTATTCTAAAAAGGGTGCCGAAATCAAGACTATCAGCTGCATAAAGGGCCATAAAAATATTCAGAAGGCTGGAGCACCTCTGCTATGAAGACAGGCTGAGAGATCTGGGGCTGTTCAGCCTAAAAAAAAGAAGGCTCTGGGGAGACCTTAGAGCAGCCTTACAGTACCCAAAAGGGGCCTACAAGAAAGATGGGGTCAAACTTTGTATCAGGGCCTGTTGCAATAGGAAACATAATAATGGTTTAAAACTGAAAGAAGGTAGATTTAGACTAAATATAAAGAAGAAATTTTTTACTGTGGGGGTGGTGAGGCACTAGCACAGGTTGCCCAGAGAAGCAGTGCCTGCCCCATCCGTGGCAGTGTTCAAGGCCAGGTTGAACGGGGCTTTGAGCAACATGGTCTAGTTGAAGATGTCCCTGCTCATTGCAGGGGGGTTGGACTACATGACTTTTGAAGGTCCCTCCCAACCCAAACCATTCTGTGATTCTGTACTTTTCCAAATAAGGGCTACCTCTAGCTTTTTGAGACATTTGTCGGCATTGTCAGCATTTCTGCAGATAAGAATTCATTCCAAAATATGTGAGCAGAAGCTCGAAGGTGTACATGAAAGGACTTCTTTTCATGGGTACTAGACATGGCCTAGGCCAACGAATTCCTTCTTCCTACAATAATAAAGATCAGAGGCCATGTGACAATCATAGCGGAATGTAAAGCTAGTCTACTGAACTTGTCTTCCTTGCTAGAAGCTTCAGCCACCATCTCAATGTTACTGGCTCACATTCATGCACATTCACACACAGATCCAACACCCCCTCATTTGTCCTGCAGAAAAATAATGAACACAGACACTGCTATCGCAATTTTCAGGTCTAAATACCTGGACACGAATAATCATTACGGATATAATGTATATACAGGATAGTTTCCAAAAATGAAAGGTTTGCTATGAACAGACCCATCAGACACTTCATAGCTTCACCCTGCAACTTTATCATTCAATGGTGATTGTTTGTATCACCACTAAATGCCTTGAAAACCAATGAAATCTAAATGTATTATGACTTCCAATATCTGTATAATACCAGTTAGGAGTGAATTGCTGTTTATGCCACTTTACATTTCAGAATCGTTGATATATGCTGATTAAATATGACAAACTATGCAAAACTTGTCAACTCAAATTAGGTACATTGAGTATATTGTTTTACAGAAGTTTTTGTTTAATACATTGCATCATACTTCTTTATCACTTTCTGAAAATACAAATGCATTTTCCACATTCATACATTTTGTCTCACAATAAATCTGTTAGAAGATGAGCACTGCAGATTTATCCCCTGTGTATCAATAAGGAAACTGACACACAGGCCAGGATCTTTGCTGTTGTAATTCTTCTTTTGAAATCTAACCAAGTCTGATGCATAGAACAATAAATGACATTTGTTTATTTGCAGCACTGTTGTAAACAACATGTTTAATGAATCAACTGGTCTATTATAATGACAAATAGTCACTGTATATTATTGGAAGTATGTGGCTGTATGTATTACATTAATATGCATATAATATGCATTATTTGATCCCTTGTATCCAATATCCTAAATATTGTAGTCTCATCCTAGGAATGTATGGGCTCTGGAGGGTTCTTCAAGTGTCTCCTAAGGTTACCACAAAAAAGACATACAAAAGACAGTCTTATTAATAGCTGATTACTTATAAACTAAATAGTTATTCATTGACTGAATGTGGTTTCTTAAGAGCTGTGGAAATCTCCTAAGACTGTGACATAGCTGTGACCCCTTGAAGCCATAAAACCCTGTCCTGGGTCTTGTGTCGTGGGTTCTCTGGGTGTGATAATCGCACATTAAATACGCACTTAACCTCTTGGCAGTGTACATCGTGAATTCACCAGCCCGCATGCTTGTCCCTGACGCAGCTCCAGAGGAAGAGAGGGGCAGGAAGGCAGGATTACAGGGCTGCCGCTGCTAATGATTGCTTTCCAAATAAGTCTGTGGTCATTGACTGGGCAAGGCTGGAAAACTTCCAGCACAGTTGTTTAGACTACTTGACTGAGTGATATATAGGGACTCCTTTGTACAGCACTGTTAGTGTCTTCATACTAATGTGGAATAGCATTCAATGAAAATACTTTTTTTGTGAGGGGGAACTAGTGTTTTATTTTAGCTGGGAGAAACACTAAAGTGTTTCAATCTGACTTATTGGTGACTGAAACCCGCCGTCGGGGTTGGTAGGAGGGGAGGCTGAGGGACTCGGCCCGGCCCCCGGGTGCTGCTCCGTAGGAGAGGGGGCTGTGGAGTGCCACCACCTTCCAAGGCTCGTGTTTATGTCTCCAGGAGCCTCCCGACCATTAGCCGGGACCTCACACCGCAGCCCCCCCGCGGGCTGCAGGCCGGGTTCACGGAGCGGCAGCCGGGGGTCACTTTGGAAACAAGGTGTGAGCGCAGCGCTGGCGGGGCAGGCTGAACCCCCCTGCGGGCAACAGCCCCGGCATAAGGGTGGGCAGCTCCGCACCAGCAGCAGAGGCAGGAGCCGGCGAGGGCGAGTCGCTGTGATGGGCTGTGCCTACCACGGTACC
>JANHGB010005233.1:29168-42680 GCA_026283785.1 Coracopsis vasa
GGAAAGGAAAGGAAAGGAAAGGAAAGGAAAGGAAAGGAAAGGAAAGGAAAGGAAAGGAAAGGAAAGGAAAGGAAGATGAGAGAGGAAAAGAACAGAAGGGGAAATGAGAAGATAAGAGAAAAGGAAGGAATGGGAAGGCATAAGGAAAAGAGAATGAACAGCTGGATATTGAGCCACCTGCCCATCAAGAAATATCAAAAGCAAGCTGCCCATCCATCCATATCATTACCCTACCACAACAAAAGCTTTTATTACAAGGCCATGTGTTTTCCACAGCACACTTGCCTTTATTTTCCATATGATGGATGGGTCATGGTTGGAAATGAATAAGATTGAGATTTTTATGGTGTTTTCCTTTTTTTTCTAGGGAACTGAATAGGAGATGGACAGAGGGAGGAACTTTGTGAAGGAAAGATGAGTAAAATAAAAAAACCCACATTACCTCAGTACCCTGTTTTCAAGGCTAAGTTTTGTTAGCTCTTTCAGAAAAGGGTCCTGTTTAAAAGAGAGAGACTATGGATTCTTGGCACCATTGTTGGTGGGGCCACAGAGCCAACCCTGAAGTGATTCTTGCTGCTTTGGACTAATGGACACACATCATACAGATGTTTCCCTGGTTCCCAGCCCTGCCATGGCCATGATCTGACCCGGGGTCATTCTTTCCGTTAGCAACAGAAACACACGTCACACATCTTCATGAAAGCAGCTTCTCTGTGCACCAGGCTATGCAAGCTCGTTGGTAAAGAATAAGGCAAGAAATTTCATGTGTTAAGTTATACACCAGAGGGAGTTCCATGAATGTAGTACAAACATCCTGATATAACCAAAGAAAAGTCATTTTTAAAATGACAGGACTTGAGTACTGTTATCCATAGTTCACACCATAGCTCCTCCTGTCTGCAAAACTTCAGGGCTATTCAGCTTCATTTACACTGTACTTTTCCTAAGCAGCCAAACTTGGACACTGTTGTAAGTGAAGTTCCTCCTTACATTTTTTTCCCCCCTAGGATGGTTTCTCATCTATTTCTCATTGAGAAAAACATGTTAAACTGATTTCGTGTGGGCAATATTACATAGTAGGATCCATCTAGGTTTACATGAAACAAACACAGTTCTCACATTTGGAACTGCTTTAAGACAATATTCGAGATTTTGCAGCCATTTGGCCCTGTATTATGTGTATGATGACAGAGAGCCCTCCTCCTCTCCATGTTCACCCCCTACATGAACATGCAGTTTTAACATCAGCCTGTTTGCTGAAAGGATTTCATTTAACAATTTGTCTCCTATTTTCATCCATTACAATTCCTTCCCCACTGCCCCTCTGGAAATGCTACGATCTTCATTACAGACCAACCAGTCCCTTGTCACCTGTACTCGAGTCAGCAATGTTGAGCTTCTCCTTATAGAAATGACATCCAGAAACCTGCCATATACTTGCTTAATGACTTCAGGAGTTTACTTCAAGTCTAGGCTTTGAACCATGGAGGAGATGTAACAGGTCAAACGCAGGTCCTGATGTTTTGGCAGGTTTTCTTTCCTACTTTTTTACTGGGTTGGGTTTTTTTAGTGTTTTGTTTGTGGGGTTCTTTGTTTTATTTTTGTTTGGAGCAACTAGATGGACTTTGCTTCATCTTCTGCATTTCATCAGACTATTTATAGATAAGTCCCACCATGCAGCTGTTTTTTTTTCTTCTAGTAACATAATGCAAGAAAAGGTAATGCTCTCATTGAAGGCAAATCTGTTAATTAGAGAAAAGTCTTGTATTGTGTGAACATTTGATAACTCTGACTGTGGGCTGAGTTGCTGCTGCTTTTTGTCTGAGAAATTCAGAATCCATTAGGCTGATAGCCACTGCTCTTCTGAGGAAACTACAGCCCTTGTGGCCCTTCCTGTTTCCTTTCAACATTCTTAATGTGATAGTGGAAGAGGATATCCTAAGGTCAGACATTAAAATGTAAAGTTGTGAGGTGATGATTAAATGGGAACACAGTGAAAACTTCACTCTTCATTATTTTAATATAGTCCAGCCTGTGCTGATATAATCATTTCCAGCAGATATTTGAGGTAGTTATAGAAATGATGAAAAGAAAGGCCTTTCATTTATTATCTTAATTATATTTTGTATGTTGCCTTTTTTTTTTTCTTCTTCCCAGACACCAACATTAAATGTTCAGGTTTAAGTCCTACAAGCCCATTTTAAAAGACAGTAATATATTTTCAACTCTGTATTGCTCTTTGATCTTTCGAAATGTAATGCCTCACAAAGCATTATAGCAGTGGCCACTTCAGTTGCAACTGAATAGCTCCATTGTTCCATGGTCTTGTAACCTTCTGAAAAAATCCCTTTTAGGCTGAAACTGTCCATTCTTAGTCACTGCAATTAGTTTTAAAGCTAGGGAATGATCTGTTCAACTTTTTTACTTATGGGAACAGTAGAGAAAAAGAAGCACCACTTTTCTTGTGGTAAGTGGTTTTCTGAACAGCGCTACAGCAAAACCAGCTGAAATATTAATCTTGAACTACTTTCCATGGGGTGACTGCAATTAGTTTCTTTACAGAGCAGCATTCTTCTATATCAAACCATACAGGCAGAACAAGTGACAACCTCCAGGTGCGTAGTGCTGGTAGATGTGATCTCCCAGCTTACAGGAAAGTTATGATTCAGCAGTGGAAAAGTCCAACAGGGCTGCTCATGGGCTTGAAGAGAGACACACGCTTAACTACCTCCTGAAAATGGGTTGTAGTTAAAGGGCAAACCCAAAGTAAAAACAGCAGAGAAAAATAAAGCATTGTGCCCTACATGGTGGCTGGGGCATTAGGGCTGTGGCAGTCCTTGCCTCTCAGCTGCAAGGGAGGGGAAGGCAGAGGAGGTGTGCGGGCGTCATTGGCAAAAATTGTAGGCACCCCACACTAGCTTTACATTTTCAAGGAGAATATTGATTCAGCCACAGAGGAACAGCTTTCAGTTCCTGTTTTCATTATTTAAATGCCCAAAGTATTAATTATTTACATTTTTTTAAAATGGAGACTCCAAAATACAGAGGATGAGCAGCTAAATTACAGCTTGCTGTTAGAACCTTACTTTTGCTTTTCCCGACATTTTGTGATTTTAGCCATCCGTCTGTAGCAAAGCACGAGCCCAGACTTTTTCCCTCCATTTAATTTCAGACTGAGTATACAGATTGAGTACAATAACCTTGGTAAATTAAAATGTCACATGATTTCCTTTCTGCAAGCTGCGCGGATGCGTCTGCAGAGCTCTAATGAAGGAGGGTTAGTACAAGAATGGAGAGCTTGACCTTCAAGCACATCAAAGCCCTTCAGTGGTTGTAGAGTTGATGTGCAAAAATCACAAATGCTGTGTGAAATTCCAATTTGAATGATGTATCTGGATGAGTTGCGGTCCCCTCCTATCTGCTATTAGGTCTTCATCTGTGAAGAAAGTACAATGGAAGTGGATGGAAAAAGCTTGGATGATAGAGATACGCTAAAATCAGTAAAGGCTTTGAAACTGGTCTCTAAGTTGTTATGCCTGGCTGGGATTGCAGTCCTTGGCCAATTCGTGTCCAGCACTTACTTGGAGCATGAGCTAACTTGGGGGCTTGTGCAAGAGGCCATGAATTCATTCAGTTTTAACTTCAAGTCTGGTATTTTCGCTTTTCCTTTGGAATCATTAGGGCTGTCGCTACATCAGCTTAAGGAAGGGGAACAGGCTCAGGGTGATTTGAAGAGACATAAGGGACACTTGTTGGCCAGGGCTGACCTCTTTCAAGTCCCATTACATACAGTCAAAAGCTCGCAGCACTTCCCAGGAAGCATTCAGCAATTTGCAGCAATGGGTTCTCAGGATCTAGGTCACTTAATGAATTTTAAGAAAGCAGAATCATGTTAAGAATAGAAAGCACCAAATAGCAGATACTTTTCTTTATTTAAACTGTCTGCCTGTAATTTCTGAAGTACAATTGACTCCTTTCAGTCCCAGCCCTATTGCAGAATTGTGTGGATATGACAGAAGGATTTGGATAGTCTGATGTGCAATTCTGCTTCAAAAACTGACTTCAAAATGGCATTTTATATTAATGACTCCCAGAACAAATTTGCTCAGTTCACAAGTGAAAAGCTGAGGGGGTTTGTATCTGCCAGCTTTGTGAATTCCCCCTGAGATGTGAAGGTCAAGCTTACGCTATTTCCTTCTCACACATCATCATCACTGTCTTCATCAGTAATAAAGATTATGAGGACCAAACTGTGCCTCAGTTATGCCTGTGTAAGCTCTGATGAGTTTCATGGGGTTACACAGATGTAAGGAATTGTCCTCCTGTGATTGCAAAGCCATGCAGCATGGCCAGAACTGCCTAGGGACCTTTGTGTGGGATGAGCTCCAGCCCCCTTTCCCATGCCCCACAGCATGGTGGGGGGGCCCTGTCTCTGCAACATTACCTCCCAGTCATCCAAACTGCTGCCCTGGGTGAGCCCTGCAGGGGGTTGTGGATGGAGTTAGGCACCATGCAGGCAACCTTGTTCATACAAAAGGTGAAGGTTTGCTTGTAAATGCCACGGCTGGATCCAGCACAACAGCCAGGCCCTGATGCGAGTGCTCAGGACCCAGACTATGGAAAGGCTTTAGATCTCTTGTTTGCTGTCCTGATGCCTGTGAATGCCTTCTACACCACAGGATTCAGATCATGAGCTATCTTTGAGCCTGGAGTCATGCCTGTGTTGCAGAGCATCTCCTATAGAATCAGTTGTCTGAATGTGTAAAGGAGCTAAATGACTCCCCACAACTTTCTGGAAAGAAAGTCAATACTGCAATGAGATTTAACTCAATTCATAAAATAAGGCCTAATAGGGAGCAGAGCTCCTGGGGAAAGAAGTGTTATTTTTCCTGAGAGGTGTTATTTTTACCACTCCTCAGAAGAGGGCTGAGCTTCAAACCCATCTCAGTGTGACAGGAGTGACTGAAACTAAAAGCTGTCCTGAGGCACATCATCCCTTTTCTGTTGGAAGAAGCAGGGTGTGCTCCAGCATTTTATAAGAGGCTCCCAGATGACTCTTCTCTGTGGAGATGCAGCATTGGACAGGGCTGAGCAGCTAAGCTTCCTGTATAAGATTTCAGGATCAGACTCTACATGAGTTCAAAGTCTTTCCATAACATGAATGCAATGATGCAAGTGAGAAAGCAGATGGCTTTGTGCGCTTAGAGAGTGAGTTCAGGGGCATTTTCAAGTATGTAACAGCTTTGTCTTCTATGTTGCTTTGTATTTGCTGTCTACCTGATGCAGACTGTGCTTGGGAGTAACTCCAAAAGCCTCACTGCAGCCACACAGGAAGCGTTAAAAGTGGAGAACTAGACCATATATTTGCTAAACCTCAGGCTTTTGGGGGATATTTTAAATTTATTGCTTCCCTAGATTATTTTTTTAATATTGCAGGTGTTTGGATAGTAAGACCCATCTTCTAAGCAGCACAATGCACAGCTGCCTAAAGCTTTTTTGACATGTTATCTCTGCACTCCTTTGCTGCTGGGCTGCTATGGGGACAGCACAGTTAATCTGGCACAGTCTACGTGGCACCAGGTGTGTTCCTGAAGAGCGGCAGCAGCTTTCCCAGTGGATGCAAGAGGTTGAGAGGATGCTGAAATCCACGCAGCTGTGATCCCCTTCTCTTTACACTCCTCCATCACCTCTTCTGTCTCTAATATGCCCTTGGCATTGATGCTTCCATGGGGTTGTCTCCGTGTTTCCTGACCCAGAACAACTCTTTTCCAAACCAGTTAGATCCCCTTTGCTCTAAGTGCAACAGTTTTGTACAAAGGGATTGGAGCAGAGGCAAGAATTTCATTTTTGTAATAAGAAAAAAATCTCATCCTGAACTTTTCTTTCATTCATCAAGCTTCTACCTATGTGAACTATACAGGTGTTTCTGAACAGACACCCTGCTGAGCTACTCTGGGTCAAATTACTCTGTTTGTATCATGAAACGTCAACAAGATCACCAGGAATTCTACAATACAGTGGGAGCATAGAGCCTCTGCTGGGAAAAGTTTGCATTTTACAGACAAGTCAAAGGCTGTGGGAGAAAACAGGCACAAACAAAAGTGAGGGGACTTAATGTGCAGCTTTGGGTAAGCTGCACTGTAAATTACTGAGAAAGCCAAGAGTACAGCCCAGGTTTGCTTCTGTACTGGTATCCCACTCCCTGAAGTTAAGAATCAGGAACCTCTTTACAGATTACAGCATTTTTCTATATATATCTCTTTTTTGCTTTGGAATGAATTAAAAATTGAAACATATACTAAGGTTTAGGATTGGTCATGACCATCTTCATATACTTGGTCTCTTCATATGCTTGGTCTCAAATAAGTGTGCTATATATACATGTACTATATATACATTGTTATCATTATTTACATGTATATGCAGAGCACATATGTGAGCTGTTTCTCATGGAAGTCCTTATCTTTCTGTCCTGGTTTTGACACTTCCTCAATAACTTGTATACCACAGACAACAAGCACACAGAAGAGTCATAAATACTTTTTCATAGAATCATAGACTCATAGAATAGTTAGGGTTGGAAAGGACCTTAAGATCATCCAGTTCCAACCCCCCTGTCATGGGCAGAGACACCTTCCACTAAACCATGTCACCCAAGGCTCTGTCCAACCTGGCCTTGAACACCATCAGGGATGGAGCATTCAAAACTTCCCTGGGCAACCCATTCCAGTGCCTCACCACCCTCACAGTAAAGAGCTTCTTCCTTATATCCAATCTAAACTTCCCCTGTTTAAGTGTGAACCCATTACCCCTTGCCCTATCACTACAGTCCCTAATGAAGAGTCCCTCCTCAACATCCTTAAAGGCCCCCTTCAGATACTGGAAGGCTACTATGAGGTCTCCATGCAGCCTTCTCTTCTCCAGGTTGAACAACCCCAGTTTTCTCAGCCTGTCTTCATACGGGAGGTGCTCCAGCCCCTGATCATCCTCGTGGCCTCCTCTGGACTTGTTCCAAGATCTCCATGTCCTTTTTATGTTGATGCCTACAACTCCCCCAGTGCCTTCCCCCTGCTCTGCTGACAACCCATGAAGTTGCTTGAGGAAAGCCACCCCTGTCCCTTGGACTGCTGTCATTCCTCCCCACCGGTGCTGCGCACTGTGCTGTAGCATGCAGATCAGAAGTGGCCGTCAGATGTCTGGCAGATCGCCAACACCATGCTCCATTGAGCAATATTTGGGAGCTCTTGTATATGTTGTTTATTGCAGTTACCACTGGGCAAGCCCTGCAGAGTTCGGTTTGTTTCAGCTATTACAATCAAAGCTGTAATTGTTTTGTAAAGCTCAAAGTTTTTAAAGCTAAAGGTTTTCAGGGGATAGTGCTTGAGCAACCTCTGTATATTTAGTTGGAAGTTCAAGATCTATCAAAAGGAACCATTCTGCTCTTTTGTCTCCTGTAAGCTGTATCACATTTGGCAGGAATGAAAGTACAATGGTTTCTTTGTATGTAATATATTGCCTAAAAAAAGGTATGTGATTGGAATGAGAGAGGTGCTGGCTGCAGCTACTGCCTGACTAGAGAGCAATGCATTTTCTCTGATGTAGAACAATTGTGCAAGCTGAAGAAATGGTACAAATCAACTGACTTATTGCACGTAAAAGTAAAGTTTGTACTCACAACTCTACTCACGTGACAGGTAACATCCTGGTAAAAAGAAAGTGCTTTACAAATCCAGTGCACGTGCCATTATCTATTATGGCTTTCTTTCTATGTCTTTTCCTCCACATTTCTTGCTTTATTCTGGATAGTGAAAATCAAAATCAGCCTCACTTTTCACAAATGGCCTTGAGAGAGGTCCTAGCACTTCAGGCTCACAAGAACATATTAATTTGTTCCCACTATTTTTTTCAATTCCTCTGTAAAACCAAGAAACAGTTGATTTTAAAAGTTTAAAACATTGTTTCTCATGAAATGCACATTCAACAGCATCTCCCAGTAGCCTTGACTAAGAAGATCTGAATGAGAGCCATACAGGTGAGGAAACCTTTTCCTTTTCTCTAGTTTCAAGATGCATTTCCACACACAATTGTAGGACACAGGATGCTGGGACTAGGATAACAGATTTAGTCTCTTTCTCAGTGGGGATTCTATTTATAAAGGAAAGATGGAGTACGGGACAGAACTAGATGATCTCACTTCATCAAAAATGATCCATTTACTCATGCTTAAAAAATACCATTTGAAACACTACTCTTTTCAGTATTAATAGAAAACATTAATTATAAATTGAAAAAAGTTCTACCACATGATCGATTGTGTCATTTCTTGAAAGCAACTCTCCTACAGCAGGTGTAACCTGTAGGACACCAGTTTTGTCCTGGTAGACTTATAAGATCACCGTAGCTGAGCCATGATTGTCCTACTCCAAACTGAAACCACCTTTTCTTTTCATGCTGAGCACTAGAATTGTCCTTTTCAGCACGTGCCCCACCAAAATAGTTTTTATCAACTCCACCAATTCAGAAAACAGATGGTATGCATTTTGGCTTAACATAGAACATATCTATATAAACCAGTGTTAAAATCATACGAAAAACATTAAAATTGCATTAATTAGAGTCTCTTCTAAATAATGATGTCAAAGCAGGGATCTAATGTAATCCATGAATTAAGTTTCAACAACTCAGCTTCAGTCTCCCTAGAACTTAGTGTCTAAAAGGTACAACCTCTGAACTGTACCTGTAATATCCCCATTTATCTTTTGGGAAGTTTCTAGTAATTTTGCAAAAAGCAGAAGCAAAAAAATAAATTCATTTTATTGAAATAAGAAACATACCTCATTGAACCCTTATATCTTTTACAGTTTGACATTGAGCTATTTTGAGAACATCAACATTTTAAGTAATAATACAAACTTTATGGCCACATCTTGGTTTAATACTGATTACAATTAATTATTTTGATTTGATAAGACCATAAAGTTTCTTTTCTCAGTGTGGGAGTTTGGGTTCCTCTTTCACTCCTGATGTCCTCCTAGAAACTTTATTCACCTTCAAAATTCAATGAGTCATTTCACCCCCAGCTTTCTCATGGATTTGTTCCTAGAATAATTCGTGTCTGATGTGATGCATGGACCAAAATAAAAAGATATTTTCCAGGCCATAGAATTTCTGTGACAGTAATACATGATCCATGCATTTTCTACTCAATATTTAAGGCTTTCTAAATTCTGTCAGTATCAGTTCCTTTATACTTTCCCATCTAAGTGGCTGTGTCAACCCTTGTTGAGCTCTAGCTCCACAACATCGCACTGCATACTTCATGATTGGCAAAGTCATAGCTTGCTCATGATAACATGTATTTGTGAGTTGTGTTCCTTCTTACCAACTTCAGATTGCCAAACAAAACCAGAATAGCATGATCCACAATGGTAGTCAATATTCAGATCTGGAGATGACTCTAATTGCAGATATAATTATCTCTGCCACTGTGAAGGATGTCTTGCAGCAAACCATTCACAAGCATTTGTGTCACTACATACTGCAGAGATAGACAGACATAACTGCCCTTCACTGGGTAAGTAAGTTGGATTTTTATTTACTGCAGCAGCATGCCACTTGCCTAGAATCTTCCTAGAAATACCCTTTGCTACTCAAGCAACACAACAGAATTTGTGAATTTGACTTGACTCTTCCTCAACCATTTAAAAGTCCTGGGATCACATCCTGACTTCAGAAAAAAACAGTTGAAAAAAGCTGTGGTCAAATTCTTCATATTTTCATCTTGTTCTGAATAATGGCTTTGAAGGACAAGCCCTTGTTGGCAAGACAATAAATTGTACTTAGTATTTTTATTAGAATCTTCCTGTTTTCTCTCTTCTTCTGAGAGTTCTGAAAATGTAGTATGTCACCACCATTCCTTGTGGTCTCTTGAAGAGTATCAGTGGCTCCATGATGACATGGGGAAACATGGTGCTGTTCAGATTTGTCTCAAGTCTTTTTCCAATTAGTGAATCCAGACTGTGTGAAAGCTTCCCCTGTGCACTTCATCAAAAGAAGTTTGCAAAACAGTAACAATGAAGTACATTGCCCCCATTAACATCAGAAAAACAGGTCCACTGAAAATCATGAAACTAGGATAAGCATAAAGGCAGGCTTGTTTTTCTGAAGTCATGCACAGGGAGACCTCTAAGTCACAGTTGATGAGGTGTTTAATAGCGGCAGGCAATAAGCATTTGGTTCTTGTTGCAGATGACACTGGAGACATGTCAATTCTACAACCAGCTAAATTTAATCCACTTGTTGTTGCAGGTCTACTCCCCTCCTTTTTAATCAGCCATGGTTCAAGTGATTCCATTTCTGCACTTTTAAGATCTATACTTTGGGATTTTTCATTTCAGTCAGTCACTGATCACTTAGTAAGAATGGCACAGGATTAAAGCATTAGACCCACACAATACCAAAACATGTAGCTGGCCCCTGGCTTTTGTGCAGCCACTTGTTCTGTCTAAAAGCTTCTACGCTGCAGCAGATGGGAGAAAGGAAACAGCCTTCACCTGATCTGTTCATTGCCCAGAAAACAATCGCTTTTATGCTTTGCTTATATAACCCCTGCTTTCCTGCCTCAGCCAGGGATCCTGACAAAGATGACAAGACAAATAAGATGCCAGTTGGCGGCCCCTTGACCTCCAGGGCTAATTGCACTGGGGTCAGAGACTCCATGATGTCTAGCCTCTCCCTTCCTTTTGTGCAAGGAGCTCGTGGAAAACCCACAGGACAGGGAGAGGAGCAGAACCACAGGCAAACCTCTAGAAACCATCCCAAAACATGGGCAGCTGGAATCTGCACCCATCCCAGATGCCCAGCAAGGTGAGGTTGCTCCTACGCCACATGCAGGAGCTTGACCACAAGACATGGAGCAGTCCAAGCTTCTCCAAACAGCAGCCCCCTTTGCCCAGCAATGCTGAGACCATGCTAGGGAGAAGACAGGGCCCTCTGGTTTGCCTGACATCAGCCACACAACATGCCCAGGAGGGAGTGAAGATCTGCAGACCTGGAGCTGATAAGACCAGGTCAGTCCTCTGCTTCTCTGTCTCTGCCCTCCCTTGGTCCCCACGGGAGCTCAGAGCATCTCTCCACAGGCACTCTACTCACAAACACAGAGAGAAGGGATGAGGAATCCTTGAGCAGGAGGTGAGAAAGGCAGCTGGTATCTTTTGGGAGAAGTGGTGGGAGGCAGCCAGCCAGGCTGCTGGAGCAGCAGCAGGAGCTTAGCCTCAAGCTGGCATACAGAACTTGCTTTTACACCAAGAGAGTTCCCACTTGTGGAGGCATTTACTTCTCAGAGAGTAAAGGAGTTGGTACTTGTCATATGAAGACATGCTGAATACAACCTTGTCTAACAAAAACTAGGTAATGACCCTCCAGACAGAACCACTGGAAGGGGATGTCAATCTAATCCTGAAGAGGACAAACAGCGAACTATCAGAGAACTGTTCCTGCTGTAATATTCAGTATAAAACCACATTGTTATATATAGTCCTGTATATGTACATAAATAAATGTGTGTGTTGTTTAATTCCAGCCTCCTTCTCAAAATCAACAAATAAAAAAGGCTGAGTAAACTCTTGGTGTGGTAGAAACTGTAACAATCAAAATGTGAAATCCACGAAATAGACTGATGGTTCAGTCTTCTGCTTGAATAGACATTTTATTCTACACTGAAACAATATTCCAGTTACAGTCTTAGATAAATACAACTGAATAAGGCTGTATTTGCATGCACTTCTAGACTGAGCATTGCTAGAGACCAGCTTGGATGTAGACCACAAGATTTGCAGAAGGCAGCAGTATGTGGTCTATGAAACAGCTGACAGAAAACCCTGGGAAATTTACGTTCCCTTTCACCAGTAAGGGAATGAATGAGATGCAGAAAAGAAGCATCAGGACATGGGCGCCCAAGAGGTACTCCAGTCAGTCACTGTCTGTAGGTAAAACTCTGTGGAGCATACAAGATGATAAGTGAACCTTTTTTTGAAAAGTGAGCTGAAGGATGCATAGCAAGGGACCCCAGAGGCAGTGAGTGTGGGTTGGTGTGAGCAGCTCACCCAGCCACTCAGCCCTTGCTTACTTCCTGGACACCCTCCTGAAGGAGGATGGATTATGGGTGGGAGTGAGCAGTGATATGATCTGGCTGTTCTGGTGAGCTGGA
Source organism: Coracopsis vasa (assembly GCA_026283785.1). Classification (NCBI taxonomy): domain Eukaryota; kingdom Metazoa; phylum Chordata; class Aves; order Psittaciformes; family Psittacidae; genus Coracopsis; species Coracopsis vasa. The sequence goes on from JANHGB010005233.1 coordinate 41,377, forward strand.
TCTGGCCTGTGGATCCCTATTTGGCCACCTCTGGGGTACAGGATTTTTTGAGGTCCATGCAAGCCCTGTAATTCTCTGAATTTTTAATAACATGACATGAGTTAGATCTAGCAGAATGCCGGTGGGATGGACTACTGCAGACTGCTGCAAGGCTGTGAAGAGGACACAAATCTTGTTACCATCATTTAGCATTGCTCAAAGGCAGTGGGGACAACAAGAGAGTATAAATATCTGTCTCAACACATTAATGCTTAGACCATAAGTACCTATGGTACCAGCATTTCAGAAACAATGCAAACGTAAGCATGTTTCTAAGTCACACTAGGCAATCCAGGACTTCCGTGATTCCACTTCTAATAATGGCATAGTCACAAAATCTTTTCTGCTAAAGCACTTCCTAGAGTAAAACAAACCTCAACTCAGAGTTGTTTCCTAACAGTTATTAAATACTTAGTGTTAAGTATTGCTAGATGCTTTCATCAGACAATGTAAGAATGAAACTTACTGTATAAGTAAATAGTAACTCATGTCTTCCCTGGCTATATACTAAGGGCTGTAAGTGAAAATAGAGGCTTTCACAGCAATTTAACCAAGGAAGTGAGACTAACTCAGACTCCTAGTAAAGGATTTTTTCTTCTTTTTTCTCTTTTTATTTATTTTAAGGCTGCTGTCACATCAGGAGCAAGTGGCTAGACTAAGGTCACCTAGCTCACTCTGTAGGGGATTTCTATGATGCTATAAAGTGCCTGCTTATCATATCATCTTGTGCAGGATTAGGCATTAGATTGAAATATATAAGTTACCTGGCTGTAAACTGCTGTAAGTGGATATTTGTTGAGAGCAAGGGGCAAGTTTGTTGCAGGGAAAACTACTAGCAAGAGGTTGTGAGGAGTACATGGCAGGTACCTTTATATTTTTCACTCTGCTGGTTTACCTCCCTTCTGAAAACCTGCTCTTTGGTCCCTGTGGCATGTAAGTGACACCACCTTATGGGCCTGCATGCTTTCCTTCCACACCAACATGGTAATTTCTATCACCCACGTGTAACTAAGTCATGCACCCCTGGCCCTGGCTACCTGGGAAGCCTGGCTGGGCTGGTTATTTCATAGCCACCATAGGACGTGTGAAATTAAAAAACATGCTTGAAGAAGTTGGACTACATCCCCTTTGACTCCAGCTGCAGACTTCAAGGAACCCAGCTATTTTAGTGTCCAAAGGCAACAAATTTGGATTTGGAGAAGGCTGAGGTTCTTAATGACTTCTTTGCCTTGGTCTTCACTGGCAAATGCTCTGACCACACCACC
>JANHGB010005235.1:0-15170 GCA_026283785.1 Coracopsis vasa
CTGCCCTGTGAGTGCTGGAAAGTGTGCATCAGTGCCATAGATCTTGCTCCGTTTTCCAGATCCTCCCTTTCTTTCCCCAGTGCCGCACAGCCATGGGACTGTTTCATGCTGCTCTGGGATTGCTGTTCAGCACTGCTCTGCTGTTTAATGCGGGGGGTGGGCAGGTGGCTAAGCTCCCTTCTGCACAAAACTGGTCTCATCCATTGCACACCAGCAGCATCAGGCATTGCTTGGGGAAGCCCAGTAGCATGCTGAGGCTGGACAAACTCAGGACAGCAGTGTGCCTGTGACCCAGCCCTGTGTGGAGTTGATAATGTGGCGCTGGGAGCCTGCCTGGCTCTGCTATTTCATACAGCATCAGTGAGGCCAGGACTTCCCTGACTACAAGTATGTGTGCAACAGGCTGATGGATCCCCTGGAGCTGTAGGCACAAGGTCAGCACAACCCAACATAAGCCCTCACTCCCTGTTGGACTGTCTTTAGCTCAGAGATTTCCTCTCTTTATTTCAGGTGGGAAAGGGGCTGAGCATAATCTTGATCTGGGAGAGCCTTGAGCTGACCTGATGTCACTTGGATTCTGCCTCCTTAGAGCAGAGTACAGCAAGACCAAATGACCAGCCATCCAGCTCACAGCTTTTAGCTCCAGTTCATCAAAATTGAGCATTAATATACAGCATAAACATTATTATTCTATAGGCACATCAAATGAAAAAGGAACCACAGGCAGAGGCAGGGGGATCTGAACAGGTTTAAATAGATCTGATGTGATAATTAACATCCATTGAGGGATTTGGGGGAATGAAGAGGGACAAAACATAAAAACCATTTCCACCTTTATTTTAAGTTCTTTTGACAGATGGGAATATTTTCTGTTATGCTACTTGTGGTTTGGGTAATGAGATTAGGCCTTGCATAGCAGGAAGCAGAATTAACTTTGTTTACTTAAAGTGACACCGTCAGCTTGGAAAATCACATTTCCATCTGAAATGCAGTGCCTACTATCATTACAAATAACCCTTGAGATCATGATAACTAAGGGAGATTAGAGGTGAAAAAAACATACTTCTCCCTCTCTTTTTTTATATACTTTGTTCACAGTGTGCAGTTAAGAGTACTCCCTGTAGCCAGATTCCTGCTTGGCATCTCCCTGTGGCTGTGCTCCACTGTGCCCCTGCTCCCAAAATGCAGTAGACACAGGTAGGGAGCAACAGGCTGGGGCTGAGAGGGGGAAAGGTGATGAAAAGCCAGTTGGCTCTGGCTGATCTCAGGCATCCTGAAAAAATAGATCCCTAAAGGCAAATGGTGTGGCAGAAAAAACCCAAACCAAACCCAAACAAAAACCAGCAGCATTTTAAAATGCATTTAACAGTTTAACATTGGGTATATATAAATTTAACAATTTAACATAGGACTGGGCACTTAAAAAATTAAGACTGGAATTTTCAGAAGCTGACTGATTAAAAATGTCCCTTAGCATCAGCCCTTAAGTGTACATCCACTGAAGTGGCTATAAAAAGGATGGGTGTTTTCAGTTGTTGCAGCACGCACAGGATGAATCCTGAGGAAGGGAAGACAGGGAGGAGAGGGAAAGGCTTTACAATAGGATATTTCCTAAATTACCATTTATGCACAGGAATGCTCATGTGTTAAACCACTAGACTTGGATATACACAAGGGAAAACTGAAAGAGGAAAAGGCATTCTGCATCCTTGCTGCTGTAGCTACAAAAATCATCACAATTACAATGGCAATGAGGGTTTGCACGGAAGAATGCTCGCAATGAAGCCTTGCAGAGCCTGAGTGCGCTTGTGATGCTTCTCCCTCCTCCTTTGCCAGCCAAAGACAAGCACAGTGGCTTGTCCACGTGGTATTTTCTGTACTCATGACCCCTGCTAATATTTACAAATTGAGGAAATGCCTGGTATTTGGCACAGTCATTACTGCTACATGTCAGAAAGAGTGACAGGTAAAGAGTAAAATCTGGACCCAGCACAGGGATGGGTCCAAAATACATAAATAACCAATTAAGAGAAATGATTAATAAAAATATTGTAACAGATCCCAATCTGCTGTTGAGTACCAATTGCCAGTAATAATCTCTATGGTAACTGAACTCTCTTTGGCCTCTCTCTGTATTCAACTAGTGTTTTATGGGTGGTGGGTTTTTTTTATCCTTCCCCTATTTTCATGGAAAGTTTTCAAAACTGGTTTAAATATTATGATATTTTCCTCTTCAAGTGCTAACTAAGAAAAGTATTCACTCTGGCTGCGTTAGTCTTTGAAGCAGATTTTCCTTTCCTTAGATGACTGCCTTAGAGGTGACTTTTGTAAGGCCACTTACTAGAAGTTCTGTTCAAACACCAAATAGGTGAGGGAGGTTTTCAAAACAGAAGGGGATAAAATCTTGCCCAGCAACTAAATAAACTAATTAAGAAGAAGGAAAATAATACACTAAATAAAGACGCTGCTTTGAGAAACTTCCTATGTAGCTGAGGAAACTTCACAGTTTTAGGTTTTTATTGTTACTAGCTGGCTGCACATCTCTTGTTGCCAGTGGCTCTCTTGTAATCTCAGCAACTTATTCTGGGCTATGGTTTTATACCTGAGTGTTCCCCTTCCTCAGCCTGCTCTTGCACACACTTTGGCTGCTGGATCCAAAAGAAGGTACTACCTTTGGAAACAGCATCACACAGCAAATATTTGCTGTGTTACATCAACAGACGAAAAAATTTAGAGGAGAACATGTAGAATCCTGTGAAAGCTGTCTTCCTATGTGCACATGGAACACCCAGGGTGTTTTACTGAACTTTTCATCACTGTAATACAAGTGATTAGATAACATAACTTGTACAGGATAACTACTATACCTGTAGACTTTTCATTCTGGCTTTTTTCCCTGTAATTCTCTTTGGCAAAAGATCCCAAACGAGAAAGCTTGGCGTTGGATGCGATCTATGAGTTGGATGCTCTTCTCATCTAACAGCCTTGCTCCACAATAAGGTATGAGAGATTGCTGACTGTCCCTCAGCTGATTTACCCCTCTAGCTCAAGTCTAGAGGACACCCATCAGCCAAACCATGGGCTGATTTGTAATTAGGGTCACACCCAGGAAATGGGTGCTGATAATAAGCACAGAATCACCTTCACCCAGCAGTAAAGGACACAGGGTCTGGATAACCACATTTTGGGAAAGTGCTTGTTTTGAGCAGAGTTAACTTTCAGGCTTAGGAGAAGTTGGATGTCTCAGAAGGGAACCTATGAAATTCACCAAGCTCTGAGGGATTTGTTTATGGCCAGACCTGGAAAGCAGAAAGGTGCTGAGAGAAGGTTGATCCCTTAATGTAGTGTGTATCTCTCTGGGGTTTTGGTAATCTACTCAGTTATAACTGAAATATAGCTACTTGGTTATTTCTACTCTGTTAAAACAATTCTACACTTTAGGGTTCATAGTCTAGGAGATTTCTAAGAAGGTGGATTTGTAGACTTCCAAAATTCTATTAGAATTTGCTCTTCTAAAACACTTCTGCTTTGACTTATGGATTTCTTTGGGCTTGGAGCACATGTAGGGGACTCAAACCTATGTTTTCCAACCTCTTTTTGGTCTTTGGAAGCCTCACAAAAGCAAACCTCAAACTGAGAGAAAAGAAGGGGGCATGGGCACAATTCTGCTGCCTAGGAAGCACATGGGCACAATTCTGCTTACCTGGGTGGAGGTAGACCCTGAGGTCTACAGCCCTTGGAGCATGGACTGGCATTTACCCGTTCCAGTCAAGTGTTGTAATCACTAGGCTAAAAAGTTATGCTTATACTTCTGATCCCTCTCCACAGCCCAATAGATCCTGAATTCTATTTCTGTAAAATTTCAGAAAGGGCAATGTGAGAACTGCTCCCTCTTTGTGTTTAGAGCTGAGGCCTCTCTCAAGAGACAGAGAACAATGTTTAAGTGTTGAAGGATTATGTAAAATTCCTACTGACGATTCATGTTCAGAGATGCTATATAAATTAGACTCCTGTTTTGCATCTCTTGCTCCTTTATTGAACAGCCCAAACCAAGACTTTGGATCTGAAATTGTGGAGCATTTTGAAAAGATGGAGCTGGGTTTAGATCCAGATCTGAATTTTCTAGTGGTTGTCAGTCTTCCATTTGTTTGTATTTGGATGTCTCATAGGATATAAGCAGCAGTTCTATAGTGTCACACATGAATAAAGTGGATAATTATAAAATTAAAAGATATAGCATGCTTCTAGGGGAGATAAGACTACAATTAAAGAGTATAAACAAAACTGATTTTGATGTACAGACTGATATATTTATTCATTAAATATAATAACATAAACAAGACTATTAACTGTCATATTTTAATGATACTGTACCCTGCAAAACATAATCAGGAAAAAGTCCTATTGACTTCAATAGCAATGCCACATAAATTTACATCATGACTGCAGTAAACCAGTATGTCACTCTTATTCATTACTATTTGTTGTATGCACCCCAAAATGTTAAACAAAATACATGTAACTCGCTGAACTGAGCCTAGCTTAAATGTTTCATCTGCAAACGTGAAGAAACCCAGCTGGGACTGCAGAAACCTCTTCCACAGATCACTGAAATACAGTATTCTCAAGAGGGGAAAACAGCCCAGGCAAGGCTGCTGTCTATCCCATCTCTCTCTAGAAAACACTGGACATATTTTTGCTCAGGAGATAGCAAAATTTGGGCAAATGCCACTCCATATTAGCAGTGTTAAGATCTGATTCTGACCTTTTTCTAAGATTGTTAACAGTCAGAAATAGTGGAAGCCTTAAAGCAAAAATTTCTGTCTGGAAAGTATGCATTAACTGGCTTGGGATAAGTAAAAAGCCAGCCTGGAAGGGAAAGAGGGTTTCAAGAATTGTTCCTTGTTGTACACAGCATCTGTGCCAAGAAGATGTAAAACGGGACCATTTTGAGTCATAACAATTTACCTGCCCTTTGCACAGGCTCTTTGCTCATACAGGGCACCAGGCAGGGGAGAAGCAGCTCGTGCAAGATCTCTAGTGTGAACAGCACAAACAGAGGCCATCCTAAAAGGGAACTCACCCCAAATTTGTGAACTGCGCTGAACTGTGAATTATTATGTCAAATGTTTCATTGTAAAATTCCTCATTAAATTCTTTGGCGTTCACCACACGCTCAGCGTAACTTGAAGTGCTGAGAAAACGAGCGCTTACTGTGCCATGACAAAGGCCAATGGTTGCCTCTTTATTGAGCTTGATACATATGGTGAAAACATATTGACTAATTACTTGCCATTTTCAAAAACTGAAAACACTCCAAAGTCAGGCCTAAGATAATAGAACAAGATAGAGTACGAAGAATAAAGACAGGGAGAATAGAGGAGGAATAGCGTAACTCTGTGACTGCTAATCCCTTATTCAACATTTGCTTTGATATATGCATACTGAGGAATAACACAGCATATCACTGTTTTAGACTGCTTAATGAAGACTGGTAAATTAATGCACCTGATTAATACATCTGTTTAAAGCAGAGACTGGCTGAAGTAGCAAAGATAAGATCCAGATGCAGAATTCCCCCAGATAGTAGCATGAGATGGCCAATAATACGGGTCGGGGTTCAGTTTTGCGATGCTTAGTTTTCTACAGTTTTGCACCTTGCTCTGGTGTTTGCCAAGTGCCACAAAAGATGGGGCCCTGGTGATGAAGGTCTTTGAGGGCCTATTAATATTTCTCCATTTGAGGGAGATATATTAAAGGGGTCAAAGTCAATGTGGAAAGTGAGAGACTGAGACATGCTGCTCACTCTAGTTTTCCAAATGCCACCTCCGATACAAATAGCCCCTTACAGGAGCCTAGCCTGAGCTGCCTTACGGGAATCCTTCGTATACAGCCTTCAAGTGAGCCTTTTTAATGCCATCTGATTTCCAACACCTCTCCTCCAAGTCATGACAAATTGGTCCACTCATCTGATTAGGACTCTTCCCTAAGTAGTAGGACGAACATTTGACAAGTTAATTTCAAGGTAGCTCATGGAGTAGATGCAACATAAAGCAAAACAACTGTAAAAACCAGAAATGTTGCTGGGTAAGTTCTGCCAGTAATGGATGTGTAATAGAAAATACACTTAAAATTCAAGCTCTTTGTATTAGAAGACAAGCTTTTTGGTTTAGAAGACAAAAACATGAGGGCTCACTGAAGCTAGGGTTAACAGGAATACAATTACTGCTGTTAAAAGAGTTTTATGATCATGAAACTTGTGCTCATGTACCCACAATTTAGAAATAATAGGAAATTCAATGGATGACTTTTAAAAAAATCAGGACAATTTAAAGAAAATCAATAATTATTTCTTTTTATTCTTCCTTTAAATCATCCTGATAATAGAAAGCAGAGGCATAAATAGGATGCCCAAAGTTAATGGCATTATTAGCTTGAGAAAGAGTGATCAGAAGTTTAATGCATTTACCATAAAGTTCATAGTTTGTAAAAGCTCACTATTGTACTAGTTAGTTTCTAAAATTAAAGATAAATCTCAAACCATGCTTGGAGGTTAGATGTTGTCATAAGCAGAGACTGAGAGCAATTCATAAACATTTCCATTATATGAGAAAATGTTGCTATTTTAGGAACACATAAATCATATGATGTCTTTCATAAAAGTTTTAGAAGAAGTTTTATTTTCCAGCTCATAAACTAAAAATAAAACACTTTAAGTGATTGACTTTCCTTGAAGGCAACTCTTGAGGCTGATTTGATAACACTGCTGGTAAAGTTCTAGTAAAACTCCTGAAAGAATTCCTGGTGTTTTGAACAGGACCAGACATTATCCATATTGCTTTTCATTACTGTTATTGTTTTACTCTAAGTCCTGGGTAGACCATCACAATTTTGTCCCTGTTGCATAAACATGAAAGGTTTAAAGGAACAGCTGCTCTTCCAGGGGTGGGAAGAACCTTGCCTCACTTACTAAAAAGAGTTGGAAAACCTCAAAGTCCCATAAGTGTGAAGGATGCTTTTCCTGCTCCAGTGGAGTTCCACCACACCTTTTTCCCAAAACCTGGATAAACAACTCAATCCAAAATGGAATCAATAAACAACAGTACTATTACTCATTTTTGTGCACATCGTTCCCAGTGCAATGGAGCCTTCCCTGGGCAGGTGGTGAGCTGAGCCCTCGTCTCCTGGGCACTGTGCTGGCTGAACCGGTGAGACAGGCACACACTTTGGGCTGATAACTTTTCCTTCTTGCCAATAAGGACTTGTTCTGTATTTGCCTGGAAGTTTGTCAGCACTGCGAGTGGAACCCTGGTCCTGCAGGACGGGATAACGGAGTCAGGCTAATGCATGGGAAGTTCCTCAAGGAACTCAGTTCCCTCCTGGAGCAGCCACACTCTCCTCCAGCTTTTTGTTTGATCTCTAGGTAGAGCCTTTGCCGGCTCATATGAAAACCTGTTAACTGAAGCCAGCTCAAGGACTGCTTGCCATTTCTGAGTGCAGCATCACACAATGGGCTGGGAATGCCTGAGAGCGTTTCCTTTCCTGTCTTTCATATCGCTGAACTGAAACCATCACTCGTGTCAAAAGCAAGGACTGCAGATGAAAGGCCAGTGCATTAAGACAGCACATAATGGTCAGTTTTTGACATTAATCGTTTTACTTAAAGAAGGCAGGGGAGGGGTTTTTGTGTCCCCCACCTCTCGTGACAACAGACAGGAGATAGTCTGGATAAAAATTAAAAAAAAAAATAATGACTCAAAATTTTTGCTAATTAAAAGTAATGTGTTTTCCCATTTTTTGGCAATTTGATAACACAAAACACTTACTTGGGGGCCACAGGGGGAAACAAACTGAGACGGATAAAAAATGTTTTGTGTTCATCCAAGCAAGACTATGTTAATGCACATTATCCCATTAATGCACATCAACATCGGGAATAAGCGCGCCAATGCAAGCAAGAAGCATACACTTATCATCATTTGATAACATGTTTAATGACAGATTGACGGTTGATTTGCAAATGTGAACTGGCATCAATGTTGCTAACTTCAGCTTCTGCCGCCTCCTCTGCTATGCCAGCATATTTATGTGCATAATTTGATTTCGCAGCCACACTGTTAGTACATTTTTAATATTAACTATGCAAGAACAGACAGCCGAACTTAAGTTGCACTGATGGTTTGAGTTCATTAGATTGAAAAAGATGGGCAATGATGACAAAGATGGAGATGGCAGCGCAACATCAAAGAGGCAACACTTAACAAACACACTCCATTTTGAACAAACCGAACTAACACATTTCATGTTGTCGGCTGCAGCAGAGCCCTTATGTACAACAGGAAGAAAAAAAATATGCTTCTGCCCTGGGCGTACTGACAGCAGCTCTGCAAGAAGCTTAGCAGGCTCCTGGACACACAGTTGTAAGATATTTCGCTCATCTATTGCAGGTAAAGGGGTTGATTCTGGTCTGATGTTCGACTGACAACATAATTCAACGACTTGCAGTGGAGTGACTCCTGATTTACATCGGTCCAAGTGCCTGCCTGTTCCCACTCTCCTTCCCTAGTTCGCTTCTCACAGCTGTGATTCTTTATGATGAATAATAAAGAGATTTTCCTGAGAGCCCAGCTCTTGCATGCAAGACACACAGAGCAGAACTGCCAGTTCTGGGGCCTTGTGCCGCAAGAGGTGGGATGTCCTTCCCATGTCCCTGGAGCCGGGGAGCCCAGCACCGCACAGGACTGCACTCCTGGTGACTTCCTCTTCTTTGGTGATTTGGGGCAATCCAATCCTGCTCTGAAGGGAACATGTTCCAAGGAGCTGGGAGGAGAGTATCTCATCCTCTGCTCTCATTAATGTCCAGGCATATACTGCACCTAGTATGAATTTGCCTGTTCTGCAATATGTAATAAACTTGAGGCAGTAGCTTTATGGTGCAAGTTGTAATTTTATATCTTATGATACAAACTGACCATCTGCAGGAATCTGACCATATAACCTAAGCCATTCTGGGTAGACTATAATGTTAGTATCTCTGAATCATGGTGAAAATATGATTTAGACACACAATTAGATAGACCAGGTCCTCAACAATTCTCAGCTGTCTGAATTACTGCTGAACAGTCTAATAAATACAAAGCACATAGCCTCTGTTCTGCAAAGCTTTTAAGAATGTTCTTAAGTTTGTCTCTAATCAGTAAAGCACCTACTGGTACTCAGAGACTGGTGCTGGAGCAGAAACCCATTTCTCGGTACTGCAGAAACAGAACAAAGCTCTGCTGCACTGGGACCACTGCCCCCAAACCTGGGATGGAGTGCTGAAGTGAGGCCATGGCTTGTTAGGAACCTGTGAGGGACACAAAGTATTGACTATTGAATTTAATCCTGGAAACACTGCACCCCCTTGTCACTGAGTAAGGGATTAGAAAAGGATCTTCCACCACTCACCAGACAGCAGCAGGAACATTCCTGGTACCCCTGTCCTGGTGGTAGCTCCTGAGCAAATGCCTCCTGCAAGGATGCTGACCCAGCCTAGCTGTGAAAACTTCCGTTATTGTCTGTTATGAAAGAAGTTTAAAGCATTCACTTCAGTAAAAGCTCTTTTGTGGAGCTCTGTTCCTTTTAAGAACAGACCTGCATTGCAGGGAGAACTAATCCCAAGTCCCTGCTTCACGCAGTTAAGCAGCTCCAGTGGCTGGTGTTGTACAGATGAAGGTGTACGACCCCCAGAACGAAGACTCTGTGGACAGACAGGCAGCACCAAACCTCCTGGGAGACCCTTGGCATCTTAGGCTGAAACCTGTGCAATTGGCTTATTTTTAATTTAAGCTATTGATATACACGGGTCCAAAACCAAAAAGGTGCTGCACTGAGCTCAGGATTATCTCTCTTAGAAAGGGACCAAATAATTTCCAGTGACACAGGGCAACAGGTAGATCTTGCTTTCCCCAGCGAGGACACAAAAGATCTTGGAAGCTTTCAAAGTGAAAGGACTGGGAAAAATAAAAGGAAGAAGTTCCAGCAGAGACAAATGCAAGAATGAGGCCATGCTCACCATGCTCAGCTTATTTTGTTGTCTTTTGAGATAACACTGTAACGTCGGTGGGACATTCAGAATGGCAGCACTGCGTTTCTGGATCTGAGAGCTCAGAAGCAGAGAGGAAGCTGGTCGGCCCATAGCAGCAGCCTCGATAATTGCTCTGTTAACAGCCTTGTGCTGCCTCCTTACCTGGCCTTAAGCTACAATAGACATAAAAACATATCCCAGGGAGAAGGAATTGTGGTCACTGCTCACTCACACCTGCTGATGGAGGATAGTGATGGGAGAGCAAAAGAGAGAAGTGCTATTTCCAGGCTGTGGAAAGGCTCTCCCTTACCCCAACCCTGGCCCAGCACGACCACATCATGCTAGGTGGCTTTGCAGGTGAGGTGAAATAGCTTCCAGCTCTACATTTGCCCTCCAGATTGACTGAGCTCCTACCGTGACTGTGTACTTATAACACTGGTTGTGGAGAGCTCCAGAGAATGGGAGTTCAGAGCATCACACAGTTGGAAGAACCATTAGTTTTCTCAAGTCACAATTATCTCTCCTACTGCACTTGTGTCCTCTTTCCTGTCTCATTTTAAGTTACAATTCTCCCACTCTTGTTACTGAGTAGATGCAGATGCCACTTTGTTCCGTGTGATTTATAGCCAGTAGCTAATGTTCAGTTATAATTCCCCATTTTAGACATGAAAAATGGCCTGTAATGCTCAACACAAGGGCCTCTCAACAATGATATATAATTTAAAAATTAACATGAGGACAGAGGAGACACAGGATTTTGAACTAGGGACTCTCTCATTCAAAGGTTAAATCTCTACAAGGTGAGCTAAAGGAATTAGTTGAGTTATTAAGTAAATGCCTCTGTTATATTTTCCCCGTACATTAGCTGTTGCAGCCTTTTCCAGTTCAGCTGTGTTCCGCCCCAGCATGCTCAAAGTGCAAATGCTCATGGCACTGCATTCGCACATTTGCTTTTTTTTCAATGTCAAACAAACTGGAGCTTTTCAGAGCCAAAGGTCGAAGTGGAGGGCCCTTAAGAAAATCTCCTGGGAAATTATGTGATTGTTCTTATGTCTTTATTGTATATAAAACCAGGCTTCATGCATGGCTCGCCCTTCCCAAGCATCTTAAAACTATAAATGAGCCATGACTCATTCCAGCAACACCTAAGTTATATAAGTGGTCTTGCTAATTTACTGGAATATCTTGCATAACTAATAATTTCCAGGATCAAACTCTGGAGCCTCTGAAACCTCTGAACTGTGAAGAGCTCCTTTAGAAACAGAGAAGTTAAATCCTAACCTCACACGATGAGTCAAAAGCAGAACAAGGGATGGAACCTGCATCACCAGACTTGGCTCTGTCAAATGCAAGCCATAAAGCCTATTTTGGCAAAGCTCAGCAATCCAGAAAGAATGCAGGGAGAACAGGGAGCATGGAGAAGGGAAAGACCTTGGCTGTAGAGAGGTTTTGGAGGTGGCATTCCTTTCCTGTTTGTTTTCTATTCACCATAAGAAGATGGTGAATAGAAGAAGGTGTTTCCTGCTGCACTCTGTTTAACATTGTCTCACTCCAGCACTAAGTATTTCATTTATGGATTACAAATTTATTGACATTTGACATTTGCATCAGCTTTCACCTGATCAACAGGAGCTTTGGCTGCCAAAGGGAATTATTATGGAAGATTTCAACAGCCATAGGAATGCCAAAAAGGTCATTAAATCATATTGGAAAAACAATGTGTTCGTAGCGTTCATACATTCAGTCTTGCCAGTAAATCTTCTGGTTGATGCTTGGACCACCTACTGATAATACTCAAAGAGAAGGAGAAACAGGGAGAATTGAAGAGATGAATTAAATTAAAACCAAATGACATGAAGCCTGGCACAGTGGGATCTTTAATTTTCTACTCTATGAATCCAGAATAAGCAAAAAACTAAAACAAAGCACAGTGGCTTGACTTTGTCTAAGTTAATTCCCTCCGTATAGGCAGGGCTTAACTAAATAATCCTGAGTAATGTGTGCACCCCACATTATTGCATGCAACTTGTATGTGGGAGGTGCAGGATTCAGAAAACATATGGCACATGGAAAACAAATGACAGGGTGTGCTTTTACACTAATTTTGGCTATACTTATCACTCTTGTTGATATTTTTTTCCAGACATGAAATATGAGTGAGTGTAGGAACTTTCACCCTAATCTCTTTGGAAAAATACTGAGAGTTATTTTTTTTTTGTGCATTTGTGATTTATAGAAAAAAGCCACCACATAATTCCAGGAATTATGCACAAACAATGTTTTAAAAAAACACTGACCAAACAAACAGAATTACCTCCCCCATTGTTTTTCCCGCTAAATGACAAACCCGGGTCTTGCACCATAAGAAACTAAGGCCAACAGATTAGGGCTCCATAGGATTACAGAGGGAAGTGAATTACTGAACTGGAAGCCCACCCACAGCCTATCATCTGTGTAGGTCTAGTCTAGGGTGACCTTCACTGAATACTGATCTATATGCAGGTGTCTGCCCCTGAGCTGAGTCAGCATGAAGGAAGTATTAAGTTTCCCTTTCTGCAGTGGAAGAGCAGCATGTTCACTTCACATGAACACAGGCAGAAACAAGCCACAGTACTGTCACATCCCAGAGGGACTCTTCTTCCATGATGTCCCTTGGGATATAGCTCATGAGGTGGGCTAAAGGCAATGTCAGTCTTTTTAATGGACCTACAAAGAAAGTTGGTAGCCATGAGGACGTGGTCCCAACAGTGATCAGTGTCTGCAGCTTGTCTTGCCCCCCAGAAATAGTCAGTATTGTGTAGGCATTGCTGTGCTTGGAGCACCAATGCACATGTGGCTGCAGGGACCTCGCATGGAGAGCAGCAGAGGGCAGCGACAGGGAACTGAACAGAAGGGTTCTTCTAAACCTTGCCTTGAAATAACAGAGAAGTGGAGGAGTGTGGTAGAGATATCTACCAGCAGCTGTTCACTACACCAGGGTATTGGTTACATGCATTGGCATAGATAATTCCAAGTAATCTGTGTGATTTATGGTATAAACTCAGAGGGGTTTCAGAAATAAGGAGTCTTTGTGAGGTTTTGTTAAATGAATATGAAAACAGCAGTTTCACATTGGAAATTTCAACACTTCTCCAAGAGGAGATGGAAAAAATGCTTTTGTCTGCATACAGAGTGCGTCGGAGGTTTAGAAAAGCTGAAAGCAAACCCAGAAGGGATCAAAATAGTTTTATCCATGTGCAACAGAACAAGCGGTTTTGCCTCCTCTGAATTACTGGTCCATGCTAGCATAAGCTCTGTGGTAAGACCGTAAGTCCTGCTTTGCATACTGTTGAGAAAGAAATCTTTTGAGGGTGGTGTTTTTACTGCATCATGGGAAACTCCCAGGGAAAGTCAAACAGAGAATGGAATAAAAAGCAATGCCATTAGGTTTGGGGGCTTGATACCACTTCTGCACTGTGTGTGATTGATTCCTTCCTTAGCCATGTGCAAAGAACAAGGGTGAAGGCTCAGAACTGGCCTGACTGTCACAGGCTGGTTTGTACATCTTCTGCTCCCTCTTTGGGATGGGGCAGCTTCAGAGCTCACTCCAAGAGGCCTCACAGTTGTGCCCAAGTTTCTGCAGCTATCGGGAAGGCCTCTTACATGTCCTCTGCAGCTCTGGGAGCAGGGGGAAATAATCTCCTCCAGCTGAAGAAGTCCCTGAAGTGTAAACCTGGAGGCTGGGAGAGTGCTCTGGGAATGGCACCACGGGTCTGTCCTGTTCTTGCACTCATACTGGTCATGGTCATAGGTAGGATGGACACTTGGACCTTTGACCTAACCCTGTACGGCTATTCTGATGTTCTTACCTCGCAACTATTCAGCTTTAAGAGAAGAGCAGCAAAATGTCATAAAGAACGCCTTAGCAGTGTTCAGCTGTAGGGCACATCTCCTGTTACAAAGGATTGTGCAGACTGAGGGCAAGGGAATAGAATATGAACACAAAACATGGCAATCGTTCACTTATAGCTGGAGGCTACAGGCTCCACGGCACAGAGAGCTCAGCCTGGCAGTGATGCAGAGAGCAAATATCCCAATAGGGACCACGGAAGCTTCCTCAAGCACTGGGGCTTTTGGAGCTTGAGGGACTGTGTGGCACAGGCAGTATAACACAACCTCGACCTTCAGCAGACGGTGCAGAGCACTACTGGGAGAAGAAGGGAACAAAGAGCATGTGGAGGTCATGGCCTTCCTGATCAGTCTATTTCAGGTGAGCTTGAAGGCTGAACTTTTTAGGTTCTCCAACACAGCCCAATCCCACCATTTTCATCACCTGCTGGAGCTCTTTCACAGTTGTGTTAATCATGGATGAGTGTGGCAGTAGAAAGGGAAAATGGAGGATGCTGAGAAAGCCCTCGTAAACCATGTCCCCATACCCTTGCCTTTCTTATCCTGGCCTGCTTTGCCTTGCAGCTGCTGTGTGCACAGTGTTTCCATGCTGGTCACTTGATAAATCGAGAAGACACTGCTGGAGTACAGGGACATGGGGCCTCTGAGCATCCATTCACTCCGAGTCCTGCAATCCTCTGCAGTACAGGCTTCCTGAAGGATGAACTCCTCCTCCTTCATCTGTACCCCCTCAGTTGCAGCAAAGAAAATGGTCTTGGCTGGCCTGGAAAAGGCGGGCAAGGGGAGGCAGCAGCTGATACCGGGCAGACCACGCTGCTGGTGGAGGAGGTGGAGTGGAGGGAAACACTTGAGGAGACACCTCACGGAGGGAAGAACACAGTCACTCTCAATCCTCACACGTGTTCCTGCCAAACTTTATGCCTCTGCTGCAGGATCAACCACCTCTTGCACCTCTCCAGGCCTGCAAAGGCAGACCCTGGCTCTCCCTCCGGGGAAGATCACCTCTCTCTCTGCTGGGAGGGCACTGCTACCTCTGGCAGGGTTGGTCACCCCAGCTCCATCCCACAGGCTCAGCACTCAGAGGTGTAACAGCCTGGTGCTGTACCGAGCACACAGCATGGGACAGAGGTGGTGGAGAGGGCAGTGAAAGAATAGAAAGTGGTGGGGGAAAACAGGGGCTCTTCCCATATCCATCACACTGTGCATTTGTGGTGAG
>JANHGB010005238.1:0-11780 GCA_026283785.1 Coracopsis vasa
ATCATAGAATAGTTTGGGTTGGAAAGGACCTTAAGATCATCAAGTTCCAACCCCCCTGCCATGGGCAGGGACACCTAACACTAAACCATGTCACCCAAGGCTCTGTCCAACCTAACCTGGAACACCCCCAGGGATGGAGCACTCAGCCACTGCTGGAGGCAAAAGACTTTGGCTGTTATGGCCCTTTATAAATATAATTACTTTTAAAAAGGACAACAAAAAAAACTCCACATCAAAACAGGCAGAAGACAGTGCAGTGGCAGTGTTCACCAGTGAGATGATTCTACCACCACAGGGTACAGTCCTTTTTTCCCGGCTGAGTGATACAGGGATTTGCCGTCCACTGCTGTATCCTTTACACATCTCATACACAGGAATGCAGGGGACACAGACAATGATGACAGGTGAACCACAAAGAAAAAAAAAAAAAAAAAGAGCTGCAAACAGTAGTCCCATCCACAAATTCCTCATTAAATTTGTGTGTTCTTCTGTGAAGAAATAGTAAGTTTCTTCAAAGACTGAGCAGTTCTTTAAATCTATTGTACACAGAGATTTAATGAGAAACTTTTAGATAAAAATATTTTAAGCCATCTGAATATTAAGTTTGCTCTGTTCGCTGAGTGCACAGTTACCTGTTCTACTACAACCTACTCGCAACAGGGGGCAAAGAAAAGCATGAGGGAGTACATAGCATCTTTGAGGACACTGAGGACACGGTAAAAAATTAATTTAAGGCAAAAGACAAGACATTTTCTGAAATAACTGCTCCTGAGTTTTACATGAAAAGGGGTGAAAAGACAAGGAAAGGCAGCAGTGTAAAACCTAAATGTAAGCAAGAAGTCATTCCAAGTTTTTGGTGGTTTGTATAAAAGGACAAAAAAAATGCTGGCAAAAGGAAGCAGAGAATTTCAAGACCAGTAACCATTTCTTTTCAAAGGCTGCTTCTTTCAAAGGAGATAAGGACATAGAAAAAAGTTACCTAGCAACAACTGCACAGTTTGTGACATTTACAAAGCAACCTACTAAAAAGTCACTTTAAGTAAGGAGGGGATGGCAAAATTTTTATCATCACAAATACGAAGGTAGACTTTAAATTTTAAAGATAACTATGCACACATTCACACACAAAAAATGCAGCAAGCTTGCAAAGGCTACTGAAGTGTGTATAGAAACCAAAGCAGTCTATGTATTTTAGAAACAGCAGTATTGGTCCCGATTTTGACGGGGAAAAAAATCCCTGAACTCATACAACTTAAGCAAAGAAACAGCAATGTTCTGAATATTTAAAATGTTGCATCCCCCAAGTTCTCACCAGGCTTTTGAATTGCAATGGGTAAAGTAAAAAAAGAAAGCTTTAAGCAGCTATTAAAAAATAAAAAATGTTTCCACAAAATACTTTGGATCTGTCTTCCGTTAACTAGTTTCTATGTCTCCATGGAATCGCCCGAGATGAACAAGATCCGTTTCTTTAAATGCACAATACAAGTAAAAAGAAATCTGCCAGAACTGAATTCTGGGGTTTGGATTTTTATCCCTACCCATGGGAGGGAACATAGGATCCTGATGCAGTAAATGTAATGCATACTGATCACGGAGCAGAGCAAAGAGAAAGTAGGGCACATAATAAATGCATATGAAAGGAGACATTCATATCTTCAGGAATAGTGGTGATATAGTTCCCTCCACAAGGAAGAAAATATGCTGATTACTAGCAATCTGTGTGTCTGCAGGGAGACAGCGTATACCCGGACCCTCACCATAAATTCATGATTCACTGAAAAATTACACCTTTTCTGCTGCTGATTCAAGAGGATACAGGAAGCACCTTCACATGAACAGCAAAGTTATAGCCTTTTTTCCCCAACCTTGCTCAGTATTATGTCATCTCCTCCTATAGACAGACATCACATATAATTCTTTTAGTAACAACATAAAATGTTGAAGTTGAAAACATTTACTCTGAAAAATAAATTGAAATTTTAAAATGTGATTAGGCATGCTCCTCATGAGGCCTGTGTTTGCCACTCTATTAATAATCATTTAACTCACTGAGCATCTACTGCAGTTTTAACGAGTCAAATACTGAATCTAAAGGATTACTGGCTGATGCACTAGAACCAGATCTTAGAAAGCTTTATCTGCTTCTGCAAGAACAATTTTTTTACTCTTTCAGCTTAGCTTAATAAAAGTATCTCATTTATTCAAACAGTAAGAAACAGATTGGGAAGCGATTTACACCTGCTCTGTTCTGTGTCTTTGAATGGTGACTGAAAGTATAAAAGGATGAGATGACCACGAAACAAAAAAAAATAGAATCAGTGACTGAATTTTGCTAAAAAACTGTCTAAAAATAATACCTACTTTGTTGGGGGTTTTTTTAAGCATATTTCCACAAAATGGTCCTTCAATATAAACACTGCAGTTTATTTATATTTTTTTAAAGTTACTCCACATTTCCGTTTAAAAATCAATTTTCAACCAAAACAAGCTTCCTCATCCCAGCTTCACTGAACTAGTCTTTGGAAGTTAAAGGGAGATGGCTTTCAGCAGAAACAACTGTTTGTGGGACAGTGAATTCAGGAACTGATATGGCTTTCAAAAAACTCCTTCCACCTTAATCCTGTCTCTTCCTTGACAACAATCTCCTATACAACCCTCCAGCAGCTCAGGCTGTGATCTGGAAGGTGGCTGTAAGCTAAGCAGTGCTGGACACTGCACTGTCACACCACCAAATGTCTAAAGAATTTGTCGCAATATCTAATGCAGTCACCTCTTCTGAACTATTAATTTAGGGTGCATGAAATAGTAAAAAGTATCAAGCCAAGGAGATGGGAGAATAAGATGATGTACTGCCTGACTTCGAAAGACTATCATGTCTCAGTGAGGATGAGACAGAGGATGGGCACAGGAAAAAGATACTTAAAACATGGGGTTCAAAAGAAAGAAATTTCTTATATTGTCAACAGTACAACAGAGCAGGAGTGTTTAGTTAATAACTTCTATACATACGTCAAGTCTGTGCTACTGCAGCATTCCCATCAAACAGCCTCCACACTAAATGCCAACATCTATGCTATTTTCCATAACGGAGCCCATCTCCTCAACACACAGGAACAGAACCAACGAATAATTCACTAAAAAAAAAATCTTCTCTTCAGCATTTGTAAGTCATTCTTTGGGTACCTGTTAACCGCCAAATATCAGAGGTGGCAATCTGGCATTCACACCAGAGGGGTGTTTGGGTTTTGTTCTTCAGCATACCTTGGGCCTGCAGGTTCATAAAAAATTACTAAAAGAAAGAAATAAACATTAATAAAAGTAACTGTGAACTTACTGCTGCAAAAGAAAATTAGTAAGTAAAGCCTAGTGAAGCAGAGGTGCTTTCCATGATGCGCTGCTGATCCCAACACCACAGGTGGCAGTATTCATCTCGGGGATTGAGGTCCTTCTCAGACAATGGAGACAGACCCACCTGCCTTCAGCTTCTATGGACGACTTGGGGAGTCTTGGGTAGAACCAGACAGGAGGCCTTCTTCTTTCATGGGAAACACTGAGATTTCAGCTGTTTCTCCATTCAAAGTCAGAAAGAAATGATATGTACATTCTCCCAGCTATGTACATTCAAAGAGGGACCCTGAGTACTTAAATAGCATAAGGGCTAGTATGCTTCCTTCAGGCTCCCACAGGGGCTCCTCTCTCCTGCCTGTATCTGGCTTCCCAGGGGACCGTCAGAGCTGTTTTGCTCAGACTAATACACTCCAAGTTATCCGTGCAAGCCGGAACCTCCATCTCAGTCTCTCGCATCCCATGTGAGTGCCATGACACCGGCTTATAGTCCGTACACGTGAAAAGTTTCCGCTCCAGTCTTTACAAGGCTAAAAGCATTCAGGGACAGGGGCAGGCACAAACTAAATGGGGGGTGAGGGCAAAACTGCACCAATTGCATGCAGCATGCATCCTTTTTGTGATTACAACAGGGGGGTCAAGAATATACAGGAAAGCAGGAGCACCTCAGCCCTCTGCCCAGATTCATCCTCACTTAGCAATTCCATGCAATACAGACATGGAGAACCTAGGTTCCATTGCTTAGTGTTCCTGCCTCAGAGCTGGAATATAAAATGGAATTTCCTGTTTCATCTCCCAAAAGTGAACAGCCCAGGGAGACTGGCTAACTGGAATGTAGCAAAGGTCTTTCTTCTTTCTCACTTGAAATCCCATCAGAGGGTTTGAAACCCCTTTTCCAATAGCTGTATCTTTGGTGCACCACTATTTGCAAAGTAAGAGAGTAGAGTGTGGGAAGGATGGCAATCTTTCAGTAAAATAAAGCTAACCCTAATTGTTTTCAGCCAAGAAAATGGTCAGGTAGTACCTTACAGCTTAAAAACACAACACTTGCATCCAAATAGAAAAGGTTTTGTTTTCCCTTGATGCAACAGTGAAAATGGCAAAGCACCTATGCTTCAGTGGTAAGTGCCTTTCATAAGGAAACATCTTGTTAACATGTCATTGTTTATAAATAAGAGCTTTCGAAGCATAGGCTTATTAAATATATTGCCTATTTCTCACTTAATAGAAAGTAGCAACTTCATATTCCCAGTGCACTTAAAGTAAAAGGCAGCTAATAAAATATACATGACAAAATGTAGTGAAAAATTGAATCGGGCTGAGTGTAACAACCAGATTCTACCTTGAGCATCACCTCCACAAACAGTTCACAGAGCACATTATGCCAGGTCAGACAGCCTACTGTAACCCCAGCCCCTTGTAACACCATTTTAATTCAGACCAAGTGAGAGCTGTCACCCAGCTCAGCACTTCAAAGTATTAGACTTTGTGTGACCTCATTGTCCACTTCTCCCACACCATATACTGCAGTGGGTATGGTTATTTCAGTAGGCTTATTTCCAACAGACTAAATCTGTAAACAGAAGCTAAAGTCCTGAGCAAATGAGGCCCACAGGGCCTCAACATATGAAATGAGCAGCTTTCAAGGGTGACAGCATATCTGTCTTTCACTTGGAGTCCCTGTTCAAGAATCAGCAGCAGAAACTGAGTGCAGTCTATGCTCTCATCTTCTTCTAGTCCAGGACATAACTCTTGATATGTTGACTCTGCTGATGTGTTCATATGTTGAACTGTTGATTCTACACCACTTGCATAAATGTAAAGATAACATTATTTTCAAATACATGAAATCTACAAAACATGGATGTGCCAGGATCTATAACAAGGCCCTAAAAACATGATGCAGTCAGGATTCTTTTCCTTAGCAAGCTGTCTAGACAATCCATTATGTCTGAGTACACAGCACTGGGCAACAGCACTTCTTTAATCACATGCTATGTCATTCAGTGTTACAAACCACTTAGGGAAAAGAAAAAGATCTATCAACCTATCAATGCATCTGTACTAACAACTAAAATCGCCTCAGCTTGAAAGTTTATTCTGAAGTCTGTTGAGTTACCCTTTAAATGTTTCATTATTTACACCTTTTGCACTGAACTGGCAACTTGGCCATCATCTTGAAAAATCATCATTTGTCTTCTCACTTGTTTTGCTTACAGAAACTGAAAGACATCAGACAAGCAGCAAAGCAGGATGCCACTACGAAAGTCAGACAAACAATTCTCAACATAGCTTTAAACTTACCTATTGCCTTCCTGCATTAGCAATGCTTTACTGTGCTTTCATTGGTAAGGTCTGCCCTCTATAGTTCCTAAACCCAACTAGCAAAACTGAGGGAGTGAAGCAGTACCTACAGAACAGGAAGGTGTGTTTGGGAGCACCTAAATTGATAGATTTATGCAAGTCATGGGACATAGACAGGAAGCATGTGAGGGTTTTGAGGGTGCAGGCTGATGCCTTTGCAAGGCTGCTCTATCATCTCTGAAAGGTCATGGTGACTGGGAGAGGTTCTCTATGACTGGGGGCAAGGGAAGAAAAGGAAACAAAAAAATCACACCTATTTCAAGGAGGAACCAGGGAACCACAGGCCAGTCAGCCTACCCTCATCCCTAGGATGGTTATGGAAGAAGTCCTCGTGGCAGTCACTTCAAAGCACATGAAGGACAAGAAAGTAACTAGGAACAGACAGCATGGATTTACCAAGGGCAAACTATACCTTACCCAACCTGACTGCCTTCTATTATGAGAAGACTGGCTTTAAAGGCAAGAGAAGAGCAGTATATGTTGTTTATAGCATGTTTAGCCTGGCTGTTGAGTCTCCTACAGTATCTTCATTAGCAAAATGCCAACTGGTAAGTGGACAATAAAAAGGGTAGAAAACTGTCTGGATCATCAGGCTCAAAGAATTTTTCCTCTCAAAGGAAAACCATACAATATATGACCAGTCAGAAGACAACCCACAATATATCACAGCAGTATTCAGTACTAGGGCAAGGATCTAACATCTTTTAACAACCTGCATAATAGCAAGTTTATAAAATTAGGGTGAGTGCATCACAGACTGAGGGACAGCATTACTATTCAAATTGCTATTAGTCTGGAGATACGGGCTGACAGTAATACCATGAAGTTCAGGGTTACTGCACAGATGGGAAGACGTAACAGCACAGCTGCTGGGGGTTGACTCACCAGCAAGCAGCTTTGCAGACTAATGGAGGGTAGCCTAGCAGATAATTCGAGAAGTAGTGTGTCCTTGTTGCAAAGGCAGCTGATCTGGGCTGTACAGTTGAGCAAGTGCGTGGCTAGCAGATAGAGAGAAATGTTAATAAACATTTCATTCACTACCATTCCATTCGCATACCTTCCATTCACTACCAGCAAGACTGTACCTGGACAGAGTTCCCAAGTACAAGAAAGGCATATCTACTGGAATGAGCTCAGTGGTGGGTCACCAAGATGATCAAAAGACTGAGGTACATGGTATACATGAAGAACCAAGTTTGTTCAGCTTTAAGAAGAGAAGGCTTCTTGCTGCCTACAGCTCTCTGAGAGTGTACCTCTGGACATAGAACTTGCCTGAGCAAGGCCCTGAGCAACCTCATCCCTGCTTCAAGCAGGGAACTGGGCCACGTAACTCCTTCCAAACCAAATTATTCTATGACCTTGTTTAAAGAACAAATCTTACCATTCAGATCCAGATGTGGCCAAGTATACAATGGCATGTGACAAGCTAAAGAAGTCAAAAACTGCAAAAGCTTCTCACACCTGCTAAAGTGAAGCAGCACCTTTGTGCATAGGTGTTCCCTGCAGGAATAGGCAGACGAACTGGTTGTGTTTGAACATTTAGATATTTCACCACTGATGTTATTAAAGCATCTAGTTAGTTTGGCTCCCACCACGAAGGAAAATTTTATTTCAAAAACCCTGTTTTTTTCACAATTTCTCCAGTTACCGCCCCGGCAGCAAGATCAGACTCATCTCCCAGGTTGCAGGCACTGCTCAGCAGGCAAGGTTTGGAAACCCAAGAGCACCCTCGTGTGGCTAGATGTTGCTATGAGCTCTCCTTCCTCCAGTTAAATTACACGCAGCACAAGCAAAATCCACATTTTATTCCCAGGTTTACTTCCCCACCACACTACCAACAAGAAGCGGTATTTGTGCCAGAAGTACTGCGACCACACAGTTCTTCCAACAGACCCTACTTAAGTCGTCTTCTTTCCACAGGACTACTGCTTGGTGACAGGCCTCACAAAGGCTGCTAAAGGGGCACCACAGCGGTCAGTCAGCGAGAAACCAGAGCAGCACACTTCAGAAACAGCACTGAGCTTTGCCTCCTGTGATATCTCTTGGTAATACTGCTCATGCCAAGCTGGGGAGCCACCTTTAGCATCACTTTCTTTTCTCCCAGTGCTAAAAGACAGTTTTTCCTCATTTTAAGAAAAAAAAAGAATTTCCTGCTAGCAGATAAGGGGTTTTTCTTTTCCCTGATCACTTTAATTTTTTTTTTTTTTCCTAAGAGAGGCTGAATGAACAGTAGCTGCACTTCTCTTTCCCAGCTCCCCCAACCTCTGCAGCATGCACCTAAGCTGCACCCACGCCCTGCCTGTCCATCCCCTTTCTCCTTGTAGCCAGTAGGCTTTCAGAATAGGCATGAGCCCTTTACATGCTACATTCAACCTGGCAGATCATTGTAAGTAAATAAAAAGAATGGTCTGCTTCCATTTTCATGCTGAAACCATTCAAAAGCAATAGCAAGGCTGATGCAAAAGGAGGGGCCAGAAGGCCCTTAACTCAGGTCTGAACATACTGTTCTACCACCAAATAGCATCTTACTGAAACCATTATGACTCAGTAAAGATTTTACAAGTCTCTGGCTAGCTGTTTTCCCTACCGCCCATAAGCTGCTTAAAGGCAGCTAAATAATAATTTTAAAATGTGGTAGCCTCAAAAATATAACACCATCCGCCAGGTCCCCTGCCCTGATCACTACTAAACTCACGGAACACATTCTAAAAGGGATAGAGATGCTTATGGTCTGACTACCACCAGTGACAGGAACCAAATGAAGTAACATGGGATGCAAAACATTACAAAGATAATACAGCTAACGAAATTAAGAACACAGTGTATTTCTGATTATTGTAGAAGTATTCTTCATTAGCTAACATACATATATATCCTACACTGAAATGGAGGAGTAAAAGGAACAGAAGGACTGTATTTTCAAATTGCATGTGGTGATCTTGCAGTAAACCAGACGGAGTATTTTATTTACAGTCCCACAGTAGCTCAGATCAAAAGAGCCCTCTGCAGGGCATTTAGTCCAGTCTTCTGTTCAAAGATAACCTGTTAAAATTTAAAAACAGAGCACATTTTGCTTTACCAAGAGGTACTTTGAATCCTTCAGATTAAGAATGGGTAGATTTTTAAACTACAATGATGAACCAGTTTGACTACAAGTTACTGTGTGCATTACAATAACATACAAACAAAATGTGATCGCCCACATGAGGCACAAGAAAAGGATAATCCCTCCAGCTATTAAGGCTTTAGAAGTTTCAGTTTAAGAATGAAAAGAAGCTGCAGGTGGCAGCTCCAATTTCTCAAACCTTTTGAAAAAACACTTTACAATGACTTTCCAATGCAGCCCTTCAAGTCCAAGAATGCTGCTTACATTTATCACTGAATGCAAAATATTCACAATAAATACTCTTTAATAAATTCACTCTTTGCATTTCATCCATGGTTTTGTGGTTTTTCTTGCATCCTGCCTATGCTGGCTCACATCCTGAACAAGTGATCACAAAAAATATGAGCAGCTTGCTTAGGAGGAGGAAGAGGGCATGTTTGGAGTTACGGAGTTTGTCTCTGCAAGTTAACCAAGTAACAGTTACTGCCCAAGTAACTGTTGCCCTGCTTTCCTGGTGATGACTGTACACCTATCTGCCAATGGAAGTAGTGAATGAATTCCAAAGCAAATATGCTTTGCCTGTACACACAGCTTTTGCTCTACCTGTTAAACTATCTTTACCTCAAAAAGTGAGTTTTCTCACTTTTACCCTTATGATTCTCTTCTCCCACGGTGGGGGAGTGAGTGAGCAGCTGTGTGGGGCTCAGCTGCTTAGCAACAGCCCACAACACAGGGACAGGCATGTTACTCCCTGCAGCTTTACTACAACTACTGACACTATGTCCATAGCTCATTAATGCAGCAATACACCTGAAATCATCTTAAGACTTGGAAGCTATTGCCTCATACTTACTCATGCAGGTAATGTCAATCTCTTCGCCCGCTATTGCCAAGCTCATCCATGTCTCCCATGAGAGAAAACAACTGGTGATCACCTTTATTCTCATGCATCCCACCACTTGTCTCTAGCGTTTAAATGTGCTATATGCCATGCATTCCCAAAGCAACCTGCCCACCTAGATCAGCATCTGTCAGTCTGTGGACAGATTTATTTATTGCAAATCTCCTTCTCCCCTCCTGGCTCTCCCACAGAGGCATGTGGCCCAGTGGTCTCCGACACAGGAAATCAGATTAAAAGAAAAGCCAATATTGCACTGTGGCAAGGAATGTACTTTCACACAGAGCTCTCTGTTCTACCCTGTAACAAGCACACAGGCATGCAGCAAACATACCATACTCATTCCACCAGCTCATTGTGCAGAGGGGGGTGTGTTTCTGGTCTCTCTTGTCAAGGAAACTGTAAACTACCAGTCAGAGATCATAGGTGCATGGAGGCCTCAACAATCATAAATTACCATTTGGGTTCGTCCCTTCCCTCCTGTCTTTTCTAAAAGGAAAATGTCTCTCTGGAATATAGAACTTAAGTAGATAAATTTAAACTAATAAGAAACAAAAATTATGTATTCAAAAACTAAAAAAGATATTACAGCTTTCAACTTAATTATTTACTTATAACAAATTGAAAAATCCCACTTCATCTTTAGAATCCCCGTTTCTTATTTTCTTTTGACTCCTGAAAAGGTCTAAATATTGACGCAGAGAAAGATGAGGGAAAATAACTGTGCCCACCGTACACAGAGCTACAACCAAAGTGCCAATGCAGCCAGGTACCATTTCCTCTGGCAAAGCAGACCAGAGGTCCTGAACTAGAACTTCATTAATAAATACCAAAAAAACCCCATCCTTTTGGCATCCTAGCCACACAGACACCATTATAACCCCCTCTCACCCTGGACACCCTCCCCAGAAGATCAACAAAAGCACTCTGCAATTAGACTAACAAGGATGCATATAATCCTGGAAAGAAGAGACCTAAACCCCTTCAAGTCTGTGTGCAGTTAACGCACACACAGGGGTGGCAGCTGCATCCTAGCAACAGCTATGCTTTTATTAGGTATTCAACTACACATCAGCTGTACAGGGAACTCGACTACTAGAAAGTGTGGTGTAAAAGTCACATAATTTCAATGAAACCAAAGCGCTACCCACAACTGCCTAAGAGAAACTGTTTATGCACTCTGCTCATGATGTCAGTGCCGGGACAGAGAAGCACATTGTGCATACTATTGACAGAGCATCCATAGAAAATCACAGAGCATACCTGCACTTTTGCAAGCCAGACACCCTGCTGGACCCACACAGATCAAACACTCTGAACAGAGGGAGCCAGAGCACCGATTAAATAAAGTTTACAACCTCCATGGCACATGCAGGTGTGGCACTCAGGCACATGGTTTAATGGTGGACTTTGCAATGTTAGGTTTACAGTTGGACTTAATCTTAAAGATTTTTTCCAACCTAAATGATTCTAGGATTCCATGCAATGTGTTAGTGCTGTTCTAGAGTATGCCAACAATTTATCACAAAACAGCTGATGCCCCCAGTTAAGTAAAGAGTGCAGACAAAGGAAGAGCTGAAAGTGCAAGTTATTCACAAGCCTGTCACACTGCCCAAGGAAACCATGAAGCAGATGACTGTCCCTGCTTAGTTCACACTATCTTCATTATTTTGCAGATACTAACTCTGTGAAGTTAACTACACAGACATCTTGCATTTTTTCGCCATAAAGAAAAAAAAAAGTAGTTTTAAATATTTTTGCAACAGGTATTTGGTGAATCTAAGTTTCTGTCACTTCATTACTACTTTTTAAAACTTCAGGTTAGTTGGACAACTTTGTTTTGGGTAAATTTCAGGGTTCAGTAACACGGCAAGTTTTAAAACCAACTTCAGAGAAGGAAGGAAAAAACTTAGTGACCACAGATTCACCACAGAATGGTTTGTGCTGGAAGAGGCCTTAAAGCTCATCCAGTTCCAACTGCCTGCCAAGTGCAGGGACACCTTCCACTAGACCAGGTTGCTCCAAGCCCCATCCAACCTGGCCTTGAGCACTGCCAGGGATGGGGCA
>JANHGB010005238.1:12873-30281 GCA_026283785.1 Coracopsis vasa
TTCTCTTCTCCAGGCTGAACAGCCCCAACTTTCTCAGCCTATCTTCATACAGGAGGTGCTCCAGTCCCCTGATCATCTTCATGGCCCAATCAACTTCCATCAGCACTGACTGCTAGAAAGTCAGTTTTCAGAGACATGTGCCAGATAAAGGCTTTTTCAGATAACATGTAGATAAGCAGTGGCATTAAGTGGTTTGCTGGATTACTGACAAGGAAACTTAAAAGCAATTCCAGACAGCACTGCAGGAGCTCAGTTACTATTAGTAGATAGGCATCAAACAAATGCCTCAGTATGCATCTAACAAGTTGAAAATTCATAGACAGACTAGTACATCTTCAGATTAATAGTTCTACAACAAAACACTGTTCATGCGTAGTCAATCTTCAATTACAAACACAATATGCAGTGGTTTTACTATGTAACTGGAAAAGAAAAAAGTAATATAATGGTTTCTGAAGCCTCAAAAAATATTGAAGAACATTTTACACCACTGAAATAAACAGGGGAACTGAAAAAGCCGATTTATTCTTCTAGGGAAAAAAACAGTTTAACCAAAACTCATTAAAAGACATTATGAGAATGCACTGTCAGGTGGAAATATGGCAAATACTCCCCTTACCTAATCTCTATGTGATCTTCCCCAGAGCTGTAACAAAACATTGCACTGCAGCACATAGCTCAGTGAAGCCCTCTGTAAACTGAAGTATGACTTATGCTGTGATGTAAAGCACCGTGCATCCCGCTCTTTACACAACCAGGATATACATACATTGTATTGTACGTACAAGATAACCAAACACCTCAAAACATTTCTTATTTGTTTAAGCCTGTAAGAATTACCACACTTCAACAGACTTGCCCACCCCAGTCTTTAAAATCCTGTGCAGTAGTGTAAGAGTGACCTGTTTTTCACAGTGATAATTCAATTCATCACATTTTGACAAGCAATTCCAAAATGAACTTGAAGTAGTATTTATTAATCAAATATTTCAAACTTAAAACAGTTGGATTAAAAGGTGCTTTTTTCTACAAACCTCAACTTTTTAACCTAACAACTACCAAGCACATTACTTTCTAACAAAAAAAAAAAAGACAAAAATACCTGAAATTAGTAAAAGACCACATAAGTTACTTATTTCTGCTCGATTTTAACTACTTGAAGCTTTTTTAAATAACCCACTCAATCATAACTAGGAACACAGACAACTCTTTCTAGGTCTCACACTATAAATAAAGCATTAATGAATACTAGTAAAAGACAACAGGAATATCGGCACAAGGAACACATGACTGCTTAAAGTTTACATTCCATTGGTTAGTGTTGCAAGCCAGTGAGAATGACTACAAACTAGAATTAAAAACAAACAGAAAACCAAAATAGTTTGATACCAAGTTCAGGGGAAAAAAATGTTTTGAAAACACGAAAGGAAAAGGTGCTTTGCAAAATTCTGGCATTGGACCCGAAAAGGTAAATTTCCCAAAGTGTGTATTTTGCCCCTAAATCTGAAAGGGGAGACTCAGAAGATGAATCATTAAAAGGGAGTTTAACCTTAGCAGGAACAGCCATATGCCTTCAAGAAAGCACTCAGGTTAATATTACTCTTCAGTAGTCTTCTCAGAGCTAACTCCAGTTTAATTGTGTGTGTTGGCAAATACAGAAGTGAAGACTCTCCTTTAGCACCAGTAATATTCTTCTTTACCTTCTATTTTTTCAGTTGACCCCTTACTAACTCGAGTATTGCAACACAGCATAACTTAGTATCAATGTGAGATTCTGACTCAGTTCAACTAAAATCTGTCCAGAAGTTGACTTTGGGAACTTCTGCGTCTCTAGTCAATATAACTTCCCTAACACTAAGCCGCAACTAATTTAAAACAAAATGACTATGACTTGAATAAACTGTCTTTCCAAACTACTAAGAGTTGAAAATACTGCCAAGCTGGTTTGAACCTAGTATTTCCTCTTCCTTAGGCAAATTAAAGAGCATAGATTCCAACTTTGAAACAGAAGATGGGAAGATTTCACTTTAAGTGTTACTAATTCCCAAGTACCAATGTTGAGGCTGCTCTAATGAAAGAGGAATAAGCCAGAAAATTTCACAAGGATGCAGGTGTTTTGCCTGAACATCAAGCATTGTGGGAAATTTCTTTAGTAGCATTCTGAACAACACTGAAAGATACTCCTGTATTTTTCAAGTTTCCTCCAGACTCAGATCTGGAAGAGGAGGAATGTGAGTTCAAAGAGACAGATCCCTGTATCATGTAGTATTTTGCTTGTCTATCTCGGGGAAGGAAAAAGGAAGGCATCATTGACACAAAATGTGGTGAATTCCACTGTCTTCAGAAAAATGGTTTCTGAAATAAAGCTGAAAGCATCTTTTCCTCTATGATGCAAGTTAAAAAGTGGAGAAGGGAAAATTTAAAAACAAAACAACAACAACCAAAAAAAAAAGCACCAGCTTTAATATGTCAAGAAAAGGTAATGCAAACATTCTTTATGGAAATGATCATGCAATCATTTCAAAAAATGTTTACAAAAAGTAGCAAAGCATGAAATACGTAGTCAAGGGGACAGCTTCATGCAGAATGGGTTTGTCCAGTACATACCCAGATAGGATCTCTTGGGAGGTGCTTTGATTTCTTCATCCTTACTATCTGCAGCTACATAAAAAACAGTAGAGGGGGAAAAATTAAAAAAAAAAAAAAAAAAAGAAAGAAAAAGGAAGGAAAGACAAACAGACTTGTATGATTAAACACAACAGTGGGTCTTTTAGTTACAGTTTAGTCAGTTAGTACATTCTGCTTATAAAAAAATTATAGCCAAAACAAAACATGCCAGAAATCTTAGTTCCCATGCCTTCTATAAAACTTCCACCCCATGATGTTGAGATAGGGTCAAACAGTAGGGAGTCCCAAAACAGTCTCGATGTACAACCCAACAGCAATGTACCTGTGGGAGAAAACGAAGGCTTAAACTAGTGAAACAGACAGCTTAGCTTTTTTATCTATGTTTCACAACCAGAGAAAACAAGTTGTTATCTCAGCAACACAGAGCGTGTAGATATATATGTATAATCAGCTAAGCCAATACAGTTGCCTTGCCTCCCATGCAAAATGCTGTTCTAAAACAGTTTCAGAAAGCCTGCACTTAAGCCAGTCATATGAAGGACAGAGAAGACACCAATCTGCATGCCAAATTCTTTCACTCTAGCCTTCTTCCACCAGTTGAAAACCACATATTACACAAGTGTGCTTTCCAGTATCAAAACCAGAGCTTTTCAAGGGATCA
This sequence comes from Coracopsis vasa, assembly GCA_026283785.1. Taxonomy (NCBI): domain Eukaryota; kingdom Metazoa; phylum Chordata; class Aves; order Psittaciformes; family Psittacidae; genus Coracopsis; species Coracopsis vasa. The sequence continues at coordinate 16,163 of JANHGB010005238.1, forward strand.
AAGTGCTATAATAAGACACAAGTTATAAAGCAGATTAAGACAACCAGCAGTTGGAAGAAAAACTGGACGAGTGACCAGAGGAAATCGTCTTCATGTAAAAACACAAGAGCCCGTGTTCTACACAGGGAGCCTGCACTGTATATAATAAGAGACACCCAAGAGCCCATTTTTAACAAATGCTGTCCACTGGTTTTCAGTATAGTTTATACATTCAGGGTGCTAGAATCTGTCACAATGTCTTGGGCCTGAACTGAAACTGATTCTTTGCTGGAGAGGTGCAGAAGGCTTATTTGGGGAAAGAAAAAGAGGGTCCTGCATAGAGTGCCTGTACCTCCAAGAATATGAAATGACTGCTCTGGCCTGCCAATGTTTTCAAGAGTGATCAGATGTTTTTAGTTGTCTTTATCTTTGAGCACCTTGCATCAGCTTCCTCTTGATTCTTGAGTCAGGACATAGGACATGCACATTTTGCTTTTCAATATTTAGCTCTCTAGCATGGCAGCACCATCATGCCCCAGAAATACTACAATGCTTTGAACAAAACCAACTATAACAAAAGAAACTGCCACTGAACCTTTCTGTACTGAGCCAGCAACATAGGGTATATACAGCTGCACAGACATCAATTTAAAAGTGGGCATTGAATAATGAGACCTGTTGTTATCACAACAATGGCACCAGGAGATTTGCATTAAAGCAGTCAAGATGCAATTAAAGTGGTGTTAAATAAAAGATAAAAAATAAGGAAGTATTTTTTCATGCCTGCTGATTTAATCTGTAGACTTCTTCATATAGATTTCAAAGTATTCATATGCAGGAGAGAGAACTGTACTATCATTGGAGGTTTTAAAATAAAATTGGAATACTTTGTTATTTTCTTGCTTGGCTTAGTTTGTTTTCTGCCATGTCATGTGTTGTGTCCTCCTCCCCAGTTCAGAACTGTTAAAAACAAACTACACAGTCCAAGTTTAAAGAACAATAAAACAGTTTCATACATAAAGAGGACTTACTCTGCCTTCAATCAGCACATAATAAAGTTTATGTATCCAGAACAAAAAGTCAGAGTAGCACAAGATGGGCTCTGCCACTTTCAACTTACTTTCATTTTGCCAGACTGAAAAAAAGGAGGGGGGAAGAAGAAGAGAGAATCTCATAATTGAGAGTCACTGAGAGAAAAAAAATAAAAGATTATGTCAGTTTTCCTAACAAGTTCTCTATGTAGAGCCTGTAAGAAATAATCAAACATTACTGGGTAAGATTCTCAGGAGGCTGTATTTTTCATGCTATGGTGGTTACCCTATAAAAGAAAGTACAAACATTTTGACTGAATGGCTTTATGTCTATGTTTTGAATTGCTATTGATATTTATTTTAATCCATTAACAGCACAAAACAGGCTAGAGAACACAGAACAAGCTTGTCAGGATTAGGAAAGACTGCTCCTTAATGCTTCAAGAAGTTTTAAGTAGATTCCTTCTGAACTAGTTATTACTTAAGGGATCTTAGCTGAGAGAATAATAAAAACAGAAGAAAAAAGGCAACTCCCACATAATTCAAAACACACTGGTAGACATATACTAACGCGAGTGGAGGGGCAACACCACATTTAATAGTAATGCAAGGAACCAGCAAGCCCACTTCCACTGAAATATTCTATTCACTTTCTAAATATTTTGGATTATTTTGCAGAAACATTCATAGGTAGGATAGAAATTAGAGAAGAAAAATGTTTAAACTGAAGACTAGCCATGTGAGAAACAATAAATTATATTACATACAGAAATGGTGCACCTTCCCCTCAGAATTCTTCAAGGTTAATCAAAAACACTGACTTCAAACCTAACTTTTCACTACCCCAGCAAGCTATGAGGAAAGAAAGTTAAGTACACAGATTTATCAGCTTGCCTAGATCACCATAAAAGATTAGGTATAGGATTAGAAACATGGATCTCACTCCTACTCATATTGTGCTTAAAATACAAACCTATCTTTCTGTCAGGCTTGAAAAGAGCTTTATATACTTATTCTGAGCCATCGTGTTACAGCTGGCCTTACTAAAATTCAATCACAAATAAGAAAAAGATTTTAACTGTTCTCAAAGTCTGTGGGAGGAGGCAAGCATTTCAATAAAAACAAATAATAAAGGTCCCTAAGTAAGTAAAATCAGTCTCTGTAGCTAATTAAACATATAAACTGAGTTTTGGGGGGGGAAAAAAAAGGTCAAATGACTTAATGCAACCTTGAGAAGTTTCCATTACCTGGTAAGGGAAAGACTGATTATCCTTTAAGGAGACTGTATGTCTTTCAGGGAGAGTTATTTAAATAGGGCTACATACTAAACTGAATAGCCTCCCTTTCTGTCCAAAGGTTACCAAATGAGCCTGCAAGACTGTGTATGTAAATGTGCATGAGGATTATATCCCCTCAGAAAAGGCAAACAGAGAAACCTTTCTGCCCCTTCACAAAATGCTAGCATAGATAGCAAAGGAGGGAGAAAGCATGCATGCCCCTCCCAAATGCCTTCTGAATTTTAACTACTGCTAAATCTAGCTGGAAGTCATTCATCCTGCCAGACTAAGATCCATTGTGAACACCACAGCTTGTGTCTGGGAGCTGGAGTGCAGCTCTCATTCCACATGAATTCACTTACCTGAATAGTTTCACACTACACTCCACAATGAGCAGGAATGAAAGTCACTTCCCTAGCTATTACATAAATTACCCTACTGCAGAGCCAGTAGCTACTGCCTTCTAATGATGGCTGTGGATATCTGGAACTGGATCAGACCCTCAATTATTAGGGAGTGAGGGAAGAGAACAGATGGAGAGAATAAATTATACATCCCTATTGGCAAAACAACTGACAAAAAGCTGACAGCATTAATTCTCTTGCTGTTGTTAATAAGCTGTAACATAGAATGTTAAGTCAAAATCAACAAGGAGAAACACAAAAACTACTCCTCTTGCATTTTTTCTCTGGGAAAAAGAAAAAAAGCAGGGACTTTCCACAAAGCTTGAACATCAAATAAGGAATTCTACTCTGGCCCCAACTGAAATTATCAATGCCTAAAAATTAACAAATAACCAAAATTAAAAAAAAAACACATGAAAATTCCCGTAAATCTCCAAACTAATCCCACACTAAAGCCCAAAGAAATAGTATACAAAAAGACATAGTTTGGCAACCATGATATGACAGCATCTCCTATTTTGGAAGCAAATAACACCGTAAGTAAAAATTAAATTATGTACAAAAGCAAGTATTTGCATGCAAAATAAAATTTCAGGTAATAGTGTATGATCATACTCAAGAACTTGGTACAAAGTACAGGTGAAGAAAATAACTTCCTTTTCTGGCCAAGATCTTAAAAAAACAAACAAACAAACAAATTTAAAAAACAAAACAAACAAAAAAAACCTCCAGGCTACCACAATGGCATAACAGCCAGCTCTATATTCAGGACATAGTGTGAAACATTAAGGAGAACTCTGATTTCTAGACTGAACCAAGACCCATCTGAAGTAAAATTACAGCTTTACATATTTATCCCTCAAAAAGCAGTTTCAAAAAAGAAGTTCAGGAAGTGCTACACCAAATTATCAAGAGAGGAGACTGGACTGCAATTCAGAGAGAACTTTTATCCAAAGTAAGAGTGTACCATGCTTTCAAAAGCATTTAACCTGCAAAAAGACAGTTCCCGTCACTAACCTGCAAAAGAGCGGCGTTTTATGTTTAGCTCATTGGACACGCGTACTTCAGTGCACAGCTTCAGCATCAGTAACATAGTAATGATCATTATAATGCTTTGCCACAACAGAGGGGATTCAAAATGCCTTCCAAACCTGAAAAAATAAGAAGAAAATACATAAAACATCTCAAAGATGACAAGTGTTGTACTCAGTGACTTTCATTCTTTGACCCAAAGCACCTGAAAAAGGAAATCCTAACAGTAACAGGTATGAAAGGTTGAGGAAGAGAAAAAGTTACCAACCAAATCTAGATGCACATACAGTAAGTAGCTCAGGGTCGCACTCCCCTTGACAGGACTATCTGAGAACTTTATTACAACATCTCTGTGGACTGATCCCAGAAATTCTGAAACCAGAAGCTTAAGTCTTTATTTCCAAAGCCAGCAGCAAACTTATTATTTTGAAAGGAGAAGCAGATTCGTTGAGTGGTCAAGGCAGTACAGAGAGACCAGAGTTATGTCGCATTAATACCAGTTACATGCTCCCTCCATATATGCACTCTGTATATTTTACAAGGACTTTTATGCAAAACTTACCTTTCTTAATTTTTCATTTTAAGATTAAGTCATAAAAACAATAGTACTTGCCCTATAAAGAAATAAATACTCACAGCTATTAGCTTGCTAGATTTAATATAACATCTTCCTACAGAGTGGAAAGACCAGGTCTGCAGAACTCACCAATCAATTCATAAACTTGTGTCTAATTTGGACCACAGTTGGGGGAAGCCTAAAATATGTGGGAACTGAACATACATAATTTGTTCTCTCCTGCCCTCCCCCAATGTAATTTCTGCTTGCTCACAGATGATGCATATAATGTGAGCAAGAGGGAATTACTGAGCCCCTCCTGCACATAAAACAGGAAGGTGAACTTGGATTGTTGCCAATCTTGATTGAAGAGCTTACTCTTATATGATCACACAAGGTTCTGTCACAAGAAAATAAGACTCTTCAGTGAAGACCAGTGATGCTCCAAGCTCCTCTTTCTGCATTACTTGAAAGCTCAGCAATCTGCATCAGACACATTCAGTATGTGCATTAAAGGTAAAAGACGGAAGTATTTCATGTGCAGTCCTCAAAGTATATTAGATTTGCAATAGGAAGGCTGCATGCATATCATGGTGAGCCACTTCTCTGTGCTCAGTTCTGCCAGATTTTACACCTTGAAGACAGAGATGTTGAGGAAGGGATTTGCTGATAACGCATTGCTATGCTCTCCAACTCCTTCAGCCTACATTGTGACGCACAAGGCTTTCTAAACTTCCTCACAGCACAGTTATCAAGGCCATTCTCCAAGTACGTCATGCTGCTTCACAGGCGTGGCAACCACTGCCCTCCTCTTGACAGTTCCTGGTTTATAGCACCCTGGCAAAATATAATTTCTTAAGCTTGGGCTACTTTCATGGCAGAGCTACATGTCAGTAAAACCCAATTAGGTTCACCACCGTGTTCTCTCACACACTACTGCATTTTCACTATAGCCATTTCACCAGAGATTTCTTGTTATGAGTCAACTACTAAGGAAACAGGAGAGAGACTGGAAAGCCTCTGACTAGCTTCCTTGGAAATCCTCCTGTGCAGAACATCCAAGCAGCCAACACCAATGAAAACAGTCAAGTATTTCCTGCCTAATAGCATACAGCTAAGGAAAAGTATCGTAACACCTTCAGCCTCCAGACCACTGCCAAAGACACAACCAGAAGCTACAGGAAGAATAGCAGTTCCATGTACCATAGTCCCTCCTTCTTTCTACTATCAATGGATTTGTGGTGGGCCACATGAGACCTACTGAAAAAACTGGAAGATGCTATGAAGAAGGGAATAAAGAATATGACTGATGCATGTAATCAGAGGCAGAGCGCACTCTGGATAAGGCTTTCACTCTACTAGGAAAATGCAGGGGAGAAGAATGAAAATTCGGCCTAGACTAGCCTATGCCAATGATCCCAAAGCTCATTCAGCCTGTGTTGCTGACTGTGGCCAGCTTCCCCTGAACTATTGGAATTCATTTCTCCTATATTTGTCTCTTATTCAGGGAATAAGGAAAACAAATGTGGGAAAGACTTACTCAGAACTACAGAGCACTTAAAACTGTTTACATCAGGTTTAGAAAAAACATCTCCGATTACAAATGCATTTGCATGTAAAAAGATAGTCATGTATTTAAGATGTGCTGAGCTAACAGCACAGTAAGCTAGAAGCTATTATGATGGTAAATCCAGCCACAGGTCACTGCAAGGTTAGTTTCTCCCTGCTGATGAGATTATTTGCCATTCAGTAATGGGTGCCTCACAAAAGTATTGCTTGCAAGCAATAGCAACAAAAGCAACAGCCACCCACTACAAACACACATAAGTATGGCCACCTGCTGTCTGATCATAACAATTTGCCATCACCACAGCCTGACTGGAAATGAGACTGGAAGTATTGCTGCAGATCATCTTAAAAACTGAAAAGGGGAAAAAAAAAAGACAGTAAACCAAAATTGACAGCACATAAGAGAGGTAAACTGTTAATTTAAAAATTCTTATAGGGACTTCAAACAATGTACAACACCTAGATATTTTTACAGCCCTCCAGCCAAAGACAATAAAGGCTACATAACAAAACATACTCACATGAAATACACCTCCCCAGAACTGAGTCTTGCAGGCAACAAGACTCTCTAAGCTAGGTCACATCTACAGAAAAATCAAACAGCTGCCATAGAGACCAACAAGCAGAGAGCAAACAGGACATGACCTGAGCAACAAGACTGAGAAGAAAAACAGCATCAAGAACTACAGTCACATTCTTGAAGCTTTAAAAGTAAAGCCAGTACACTCATTTTGCTCAGGATCACAGCAGCAAACACCACTCCAAGCTGCTTACTCTACTTTGCATTGATATTAGGGCCTGCCAAAGCAACACTAATCCAGTTTAAGACTCCTCAAGCCATCTTGAGCTAGGAGCACTCTAAGATGCAAGCCCTGCAGGAAGAGCATGCTGTTCCACGTTCTGTTTAGCTTCTGCCTTGCAGATGTTACTCCTATCTTTGCCTAAGCAGGAGCCGGGAGGGTAGGAACATTAAAGAACATTATAAAAGATGGAAGAGCCTTAGGATATTAGAACAGGCTTGCAGAAAAGAACTCTTAAGTCCTGGAATGAGGGGCTCACCATCATTATTCCACATTTTTCACCCACAACTACAATAAAGAAGTTCACTTAAAATGAACAGTGACATATGGAGTATTCAGCAAACTCAGACTTCATATGTCAGACTACAAAGAGACAAAGAGGTTTTTTCACTGCTTATTTAATACTGTAAAAACAAAAGAACTCAAATGTGCAAATAAAGGGGGGGATTTATATTTTATCAGTATTTCAGCAGCCTTAAAATGACTAATGCACATTCAGGGTGATAAACAGAAGTAAACATTCAAGTCAGAGCAGAGACTAAGTCGTCATTGAGAAAACTACATCATTTCATCAGTATGATTCAATCCCATTGCAGTAATCCTGCTATTCCAGTCCTGGGCCTGCTCAAAATGCCAATTGTGCAAAAGAAGCCCAATCTAGACTGAACATAAAAGGCTTGCTCATCTGAGACACCACTGGAAAGAAACTGACTGCTGTTAATGCAACTTGATCACCATCTCCCTGACCTACACTCCTGGATGTCAGAGAGACCGTTTCACTCGCTGCAAAAGTGGAAACCTCTGAAGTTACTATAGGCCTAACTGACCTAGGTCAACTTTTCCAGTTCTTTGGGAAGTTACAGATTCCAAGGCAACATAGAACGCATGTGGGATACTGCACACACCACCAGGGCCATGACATAATAGCCAAAGGTAGCAGCATGGTAGTTGTCTTGAAAGACAGCCCATAAAATTACAGAACTTAATCAGCAAGAAGAACAAGGAACAAACTAGTTTTACAACAGGATCTCATGATACGAGTTTCTACTTGACACATAAACTGCCAGGACTTTATGAAGCATTCAAAACAAGCTTCTCACTTGGGCATACAAAATCCTACTTTACCTTTACCGCTTGTACAAAACAGCAGTGTATTTTATCCTTGTTCACTGGCATTTATAAAAAGGAGGAGGAATTGCATAACACTTTTGCTCTCAATATCTGAGCAAGATTCCACCAGCAGGCCATATGTAATGCAATCTTTCAAAGTTGTAGTCATTCTGTCAGCTTGATTTATAGCATCATCCCACCTTCCCCACATGGTGAAAGCTGGTAAGATTTATTTTAGTGACAGGAGTCTTAAAAGCAAAAGTTTCTCCTTCCCACAGGAAGTCCTAAAAACAGACACCACTCTCTGAAGCCAAAGAAACACCTGACAGCAGGGACCTAACCCACAGGTAGGACTGCAGGTGTTACAGAAAAATAAATACGTAGGTATCTACCCCAGACAACAGCAAGTCCATCATTTTCCTATAAATTAACTCCAGCTGCATACTTTTTTCAGTAAACTTCTACTCAAAACAGGGAGCTTATTCCACTGCCTCTGGCACCGAGAACTCCTAGTTCTACTGACATTTCAGTTTTCAGAATCCATTTTGTTTCAGGTGAACTGATGTGTAATGGGTAGAGGGTTACCTTTGTTCAAAAATAATACACTCCATAGTTTGCATCTTTTCCCTGACTGTCAGAACTTGTTTCCAGTTTGTCTTAAGCCAACTGTTTTATGAGAACAACTCCAAAATTGCAGAGTTTTATTTTCTGTTGTTTGGATTTCTATGACATTGCTGTATGAGGTTTAGGCCCGCAGAATTGCATCTCAAAACCTTTGAAAAGAATATTGTCTTCCTGGAAAATATACAAGCCATATTATACTACCACATAAAACATTTTATGGACTGCAAAACTGAAAAAACCCTCTGGGAACTGAAGAGAGTCTAAGTACTTTTGGCTGAACTTATTCAAGTTACAAGTAAAAATGCCTACTGCTGACTTTTAAGAAACCTGCAGTTCCCTTTCCTCTAGCTATTCTGATTTTAATATTAAAAGAAACCACGATTTATCTCATCATAAGCTCTGTATTAAAAATATAAGGGAGAAGAGAGGGAGAACTCACAAGTAAGTTTTTCTGCATCCTCCACCCCCAAATGATTACACAACTCTCACCCGCCTTCTTGTTCCTGTTCTCAACCATGACAATGCAAAGTTAGTCAGCTGGCAGACTGCAGGCCACATGAACCAAGAAGGTATATCTGCCTGGGTCACAACTGAGTTCAAATGCCACAGTATGCTTTGAAGCCAGCCCACAACTTCAAAACAGCCTAGGACAGCTTATCCAAGATGATTAACCACCTCAAAAGCTCAATCATCATTAAGACTGTACCCAAGTATCCCTTGGATATTTTAGCAACCAGTCTTAAACAAGAAATCAGAGCCGACTCTAGCAAGTACAGTAAGACACTGCCTAACAAAAATGGTAATGAAGTGTTCTATTAAAAATGCAGAAAGGAAAAAATATCAGATTTTCCAGATCATGCCATACATCTTCATATGCATCAGAACTACGAAAGTGTTGAGCTTTGCACTGCCTCTTTTGCTTTACCCACAGCGCAGACCTTCTCTAGGCTTACCAACCCAGAAGCTGAAATGAGTGGAGAGCAAGAAACAATGACCTATGGGGTCTGGAGAAGACAGACAGGAGAAGCAGTACTGACAGGGGCAGGACTAGAACAAAGAATCAGCTAATACCAACCATAAATCATGACAAGCAGCTACACTGGTACCCCAAAATAAATGCTGCTTTGAAGTGTTATATAAAAATATAACAATAAATTATTACTAAAAAATGAAGCTAATGTGATATCAAGTCTAGTGACAGCACAAAATCTACTTTTCACACTGTTAAGTGGAAACCTCATTGTGTGATGCTGTGAACACAGAGTCTACTTTTCAAATCAGTTTTTTTCCAGACTCCTCTTTAAAAGGACCAAAGACTTCACACACAGTCAACACACTGAGCTACAAGTCTGCACAGTCAAGCTTCTACTTTCTTTTTTCTAAACAAAAGTCTTGTATTGTAAACAAAGCAAAGTGGAATCACGCCCATTGCTATCTATACGCAGTTTTCATTCTTGCAGACCAGTGCTCTCCCACTACTTTTCCACAAAATTCTGGCATATAACTCGTTGTTGGAACAGAGCAAGGCCAAACACACATTAGTGAAAGCAGAAATCTCTCTTTAAAGATGATACTTTGAGACATTGTGTAACAGAGAAGCATGAAAAAATTACTTAATGGATAACCTGTTACTGTCATTACCAGTAAACAGAAGTTCTTTGAGCACATCCTAAAACTAAGGCATTAGATTGAAGACAAGGAGCAGAGGCATTGCACTGAGTCCTCTTTACTTTAAGAGATGGCTTACCATTGCAGAAAATTTAATTGGAAGAAGAAAATTTGTGAAACCAGGTAACGAAACAGGACTGTTATCCTTGATCTCTGTACTACTTTGTTCATTTGGCTACCGTCACAGTGCAATACACCAGCTGCAATATTATTGACACATAAAACGTGCCAAGAAGATTAGATAGCAAATACTCTATTTGGAGGGGAGATGAAAGGTCAAACTTCACCCAGTGCAAAACACGACATTAAAATAAATAAATAAATACACCCCCCTCCCCGAGATAACTAAGTACAGTTGTAGTAACATATGGAATCTGACAATTCACAAGTAGGAAATGAGGGAATTGCCCCCACAACTGAGGTGAACAAAGTATAATATAGCCATTTGGGAAAGCTGGGCTGCATCTGTTAGCAGTGACAGAAAGATAGCAAGACCGGCACTACTCAGGAATGAAACCCATGGCATAAAAGGCAGCAACTGTCTGTTCCTGTTGCCTATGCATCTGAAAATACTAACATTTCACAAGAATTTAAGAGGATTCATGGAAAATCTGGAAGTAACAACAGAAACTAATTACAGAAATGTCTTTGAAGTTAAAAAAAAAAAAAAAAAATTTAAAAACTATTAAAAAAAAACTCCCACCAAACTATAAGCCATCCTAAGAAATAATTAAGCCTAGAAAAAGAACACTATTAGAACATGAAAGTTTTTAAAGCCTACCACTTTAAGTATTTATTTTTGGATCAGAGTGGAGGAAGTCAGGGGGGATGAATCTGGCATAATTCATACACTTAATCACCAGGGATAATGAAGAGAAGCAAATAAACCAGTTGAAAGCAGCAGCTATATGTCAGTAAAGTTTTCAGATGACAGACTTTGACTAAGGTCTGGACTGGTTTGCTAAATGAAAGGAGAAGTAGTGTTATCAACTGGTACTTCAGAAGTCAGATTGCAGAAAAATTGTACACAAACAAAATTACCTGTAGGACAGCTCTGTTCCAGCACAAGAATGGATCATATTATTTAATAAATAATCATTAAAAATAAAAACTTCTAATTTCTTCCACTGAATATTACATACACAATTAAAATCATTCTGCTGTTTTTGTCAAATTATCTAAAGTGCTGTGTCCCACATGTCATCAGCCATAGGTGACATTAAACAGCTAACACAAAAACTGAACTGCCAATACGCTCATGAATGCATTCTAATCATGTTCACAGAAATCGGAGGCTCTTGCTCTGCTATTTTCCTTCAATCATCCATACGTCCGTCGATAACATCCACCCTCAGCTGCTGTTTTCATGACTTACTGGTGTTTATAGGGATGCCTAATCTTTTTAAGTAGAGAAACAAACTATTCTCTCTCAGGGAACACTGAATTATCATTATACAAGTCTTAGATCTTTTAGTTCAATAGAACTAGAAAGAGACAATTCATTGTAAGTAAAGAAATAAAAGTTCTGCAGGTCCATACTTGCAACATTTCCCCACTGAAGTGGCTGTTATCACAAGCCAGCAGCATGCCTTCCACACTACTCCTGTGAAGACACACCTATGCACATGCTGCATCAACCCATTCTGTGCCATCACTGAGCTCAAAGATGACCAGACCCTACAGAGAGTAGGTCTTAGAGAGTGATACTATTTAATGTGGCTTAAATACTCACAGTAAACACAAAAAAAAAAAAAAACCCACATAATCTTATCAATATAACTCAATTCTATTGCAAAAAATTGACAAATCTTTTAACATTAACAGAAATTTTAACTTTTCATTACTTGCAGTATTTATTTTTTCAAACATCTCTTAATTACATACACTTAAAGTTAATTCAAATTAAAGACCTTTCAGTTCTTTCACTATCCAAATCTCATTTCAAAGATGTACTTACCTGGGTTACCTAGAAACTGCCAGCAGCTTTGTTCAGATACAAATCATTTGTGTATTTCAACTACCTCCAGTGAAACAAAGCATAGACAATATCTGTTTCTCAAACTGCCAACTCAGGCTTTTTGCTTCTTCTCCCCAAGCCAGTTCCTCTACTTCCCTTCTGCTCTCTGCTTTCTCCAGCAGCTGCTCCATACACTTCTCCCCAGGAAACATAAATCCAATGCAACAGGGAGCTCTGATCTAACTATGACTCCTCAGTTTGACTGCCAGCTGTGGAGATCCCCTGTTCTCTCCCCTCCAGCACGGCACTTATATGTTACATTTTGCTGTAGAAGAATCCAGGAAGCAACTTAAAGAATCAGAGGAGTTTTAAAAAGAAACTGGAAACCAACAAAAGGATGTAGTCTGTTACCTATCAGTTCTCCGTAGACTACAACACAGTATCTTGTAGTCAAAATATTCTTAGAATAACTGTCGTTAGTTGCAGTAATTTCCCAGACCACTTTATCTCTTTTTTTTTCCAAGTACATTCCCAGTGTTGTAGCATCTATCTTATGAGAAGTAATGAGAAATATAAGTTAATAAAATTAATTCATGGAAGTCATGGCCTAATAACATTTTCTTTGTCCAGCAGCACAAGACCTAAATATGGAAGCAAACTTGCTTTTAAATATTGAAAGTGGTGTTAGAAACAAAAAGGATTTGCTTTGAAAGATAGCCCACTTTTTGCCTGCTTATCAAAGAATGAATATTTCCTTTTGTAGTTATGCAAGGAGATTTAGAAGTGAACCCCCTCTGAAGCCAGGTGGCACCCCGGGAAAATGCAAGAACATATGGCAAATGTCACAGTGACGTTAATACCAACTAGACGTTACAACAAATGTGCAGGACCAAGGTCCTCATTCTGAGAGCAGAGCAAGAGAGGCAAAGAAAATATCAAATACAGTCAAGCAAGAAAAAAAGTCTGACTAAGAATAACCTTCTTTATCAACAAATTAAAAAGTTATATCTTGCAATCAAAGCACTAATACTCAGATCTGGCAAGGGTAACAGCACTCTTAAGACCAGGTCATTTTATTCAACACAGTTTCACCCACTTATGTATGGAAAGACAGTATTTTGATCTTCAAGAGCGGCGTTAAAGCACGTAAACCACATTATTTCCCCAAATATTCCGATTAAAAGCTTTGCAACCAGCAAGCAAGAACCTTTCGGACCAGCAGACAGACACACACAAAACCAACTTACCAAAAAAGTATCCGCAAAATGTTTGCGACCAGTAGCACTAGGCAGACGTAGGTGGAGAAGCCCTCAGCGTTCTGTGTCCGGCGGATGTCTCTGTACTGGGGAATGTAGGGCACCACGCCGCCGAACACCATGGCCCCCGCAGCACCCCACGACACCAGCTGCTGCATTGGGACCAGAAGCCACTCCAAGCCACCCGCCTCCATGGCGGGAGGAAGCGGGGAGGCTGCCCCGGGGGGTGTCACGCTGAAGGGTCGCTTCCCGCTGCAGTTCCCCGGTGGAGGTCGGCTTTAGCCACGGGCGGGCTCCCGGGCGGGATGCGGCACCATGTCTGCGCCCTCTCTAGCAGGGCCGGCACCTGGGGAAAGGCACCGGGCGTGAGCCCGGCTCGACCGCGGGGCTGCTCCAGCTGCTCCCTGCCAACAGCACAGCACTACCGCACCCCGACCACCGCCCTGCCACCGGCGGGCCGGGGACACCCCTTCCCCGTAGCCCAACCTGGTGCGACGCTCCCGCCCTCACCAGAGCTCCCCACAGGGGAACCCCGGCTCTGCCATGGCTCGGGCGTGACAGCCACCCCCGCTCCGCCGCTGACGCGACCTCCGCCAACGGCCGGGTGCGCCGGGTTGAGGTGGGCACGGACACACGCCCCGTCCGCCGACGCGCACACACACCCGGCCGCCCCTAACCGGCTGCCGGCCGTTTCTCTGAGGGAGCCTCCCTCACCCGCCCGCTCCCCAGCCCGCTGAGGGCTCCCCGCCGCGCCCTGCTCAACCGGAGCCACACGAACACACACGCCCGCCCGGCACCGCCGTGGTCCAGGATTTAGTCATCATCACCGACCCACGGCCCTGGCTCCTCGCCTCGC